>SEYY01013762.1:40000-47500 GCA_009176605.1 Armadillidium nasatum
CTCCTTCGTCAGAAAGACCTAAGGAAGGCCTTCTTGATCCTCTTACTTGGGGATGCCTGATGGGGGACTGGCATAATTGGTGAGGACTTGTTGGTGAACGGTGAAGAGGCGAGCCGTGCATCGGAGAAGGGTGAGGCTAAGATAATAATAATAATAAGATAATAATAATAATAAATAATAATAATAATAATAATAATAATAAAAAAATGTTGACGTTTTTGTTAAAAATTAATAGATATTTAATTCGGTCCTAGAGACCAAACAATATGCATTTTTTCCTATTACTTTTTTGTCTTTCGGGAAAATATTAAATAAAATTTTATCATTATTCAGGTCAGAGGTACTTATAATAGAAGAAAAAAAAAGAAACTAACTCAAATTCAGTTCTAGGGAAAACCATCGTAAGAGTTCGGGGTCGCTTCTAACATATAATAAGTAAGAGTATATTACTCACAACATCATATTTTCCGAAAGATTTCCGACTTTTAATTCGATCACTCCGATTTTTATTTTTTTGTTAAATATTTTTTTAATTTTTTTAAATATTTATTTAATTAAAATAAAAAATATAAAAAAAAAAAAAAAAAAAATAAAATATAATATATATTTTATATATATATATTATATATTATATACATATATATTTATATATATAATATATATATATATATAATATATATATATATATATATATATATATATATATATATATATATATATATATATATATATATATATATATATATATATATATATATATATATATATATATATATATATATTTAATATTTATATTTTATTATTTTTTTTTTATGGGATTTTTTTTTTTTTTTTTTTTTTTTTTTTTTATAATTATATATAATATATATATATATATATATATATATATATATATATATATATATATATATATATATATATATATATATATATATATATATATATATATATATATATATATTATATATATATATTATATATATATATATCCCAACACTTCTTTCATTGTCAAATTTTCTTTATCTGAAATAGTTCGTACAACTTATTAATTCTGTATCCCCAACTTTTCTTTCCACGTCCCTCGTTGGGGCAGCCACGGCTTTCAGGAAGAACAAGTTAGTTGGGCTTGGTATTGAGTTTTTTGATTTCTCCCTCAACGTTTAATGCTATGGTATGAAAGGTTTCTCGAAGTGAGCAAAGCTTAATACATATTTGAATGGAGTTATACATTTCATTTTTATTTTTCTTCCGTTAAAATTTACATCTTCGTTATCTTTTGGCTCTTTTCCTTGCTAATTCGTCACTGGAACTCATGCTGTTTATTTTCCATCCTTCAATCAAACTAAATCTATTTGTCAAAGTACTAAAAACCTATAACTTAGTTAAGAATGAAATAATAGTTATGGTTCCTCTTCTTCCCGCTCTTTCAGAAAACAGTTTTCACTCTCCATTGTTTCTACTCCGAAAAGACCGTTGACAAAAAAATATATTATAATATATATATATATATAATATATATATATATATATATATATTATATATATATATATATAATATTATATATATATATATATATATATATATATAAAACTATAGTCTATACTTACTCCTACTTCTTCTTCGAGGGAATATGGACCATCATCTTCACTAGTATATTGAGGCTGAGCATTATTTGGTTTCCTCGTCCATCTTACATGAGGCATCACTCCTTCTGTGCCATGAAATGATGCAGATCTCAGAAGGGACCCTGGAGGGCTTCAAGAAAAATAAACCGTTTTAAATACAGAACTTTCCAGTATTATTATTATTATTATTATTATTATTATTATTATTATTATTATTATTATTATTATTATTATTATTATTATTATTATTATTATTATTATTTATTATTATTATTATTATTATTATTATTATTATTATTATTATTATTATTATTATTATTATTATTATTATTATTATTATTATTTTATTATTATTATTATTATTATTATTATTATTTATTATTATTATATTATTATTATTTTATTATTTTTATTTTTTTTTTTTTTTATTATTTTTTTTTTTTTTATTTTTTAATTATTTTATTAATTTATTTTAAAATTTTGTTTTATAAAATACTTAGAAAAATTATATAATTTTATTTTGCTTATAATAATTTTAATACGTTTATTTCTTAAATTCCTTAACATGCAGGAAGAATTTTATACCATAAAAGTATGTGTATGTACAGTCGTCAACAGAAGTTCGTTCATATTAGGTTGGAAATAAATCACAGTTCAATTAAGACCCGCTCAATGTTTTTATTTTCTTTTTATTCAAAATAGAGCTTTTATGAAATGATCTCCATTTTATATAAATATTTATTTCCAGCCTAATAGGAACGAACTTCTGTTGACGACTGTACATATATGTGTGTGGGTGTGTGTGCACGTTAGTATAAAATCGTGTCTCTGGTAACTAACCTTGGCGATCGATTATCTGAGTTAATTTGAGCAGAAGGTTGAGCATTTTTCTGTTTCTTCTCTACCTGCTTTTTCCTCCCCTCTGCAGCGGCCTTCATAGGATCGTAATTCTTCCTTCTTTTCCAATTCTGAAAATCAACTTCCTTTGACGAAAGGGTTGAGTTAGATCTCGCCGCTCCTTTTCTATTAATTGGTCCTTCTTTCTTATGAATTGAGGATTTTGAGGGGGATTTCGATAAACCCTGAAGGATAAAAAATAAAGTTAGTTGGGAATGACGTAATTAAATTTCGGTAAAACCAAGAGAGAAGCTACTGTTAATTAAAGGATTCGTGGTGAATAAAAAAAAATTCCCATAAAAAACATGCGTTTAGAACATGCAATACTAACTATCGATGAGGATCCCGATCTTGGCAAACGTAAACTGTACCGACCACCATCAGTTCTATCAAAGTTATCTGACTGAGGAGTTCCCTTAGAACCACCAACATTCTGAGAGGGAGATGCAATTCCTCTCGGAGACCCATAACCATAATTTCTTGGGGAACTCACGCTAGCATTATCCACACTTTGATATGATTTCGAAGCTCCCAAGGTCCCTTTACGAGCAGAACTAGATGCGCCTGCGCTGGAAGCTCTGTTTACTTTTTTCTTTTCTACAGTTGTTGAAACAGGTTCATCACAGCCAAGTCTAGCTCTTCTAAGGCTTTACAGAAAGTAATTCCTCTCGTTAGGGCAAAAAACTTTTATATATATTTATATAAAGATATTTACATAAATATATTACAGAATATTCGCAAAACTATAAAAGTTTGCATTGTGAGATAGATATGTTAAATATAGCATGCAGCACTTACCTAAATGCTCTATTAAATTTAAGAGGAGGGTTTTTATCACTGGTTCTAGTTACATCTTTGTAGGGTTCGCTTGCTTCACTACTGCTATCAGAATGCAAGCCACGATCGTCCCTCCTATTGTTATACATATCATATGACGCTTCCCTAGGTTTAATTTTACAGTCCAGACTAGTTCCCCCGTCTGGTCTTCTTGGGCTAATAATTCCAGCAGATTGACTGGCTAAGTTTTTAGTTTGAGGTGTTAGACCAGTGAGTCTTAATTTACTTTTTAAAGACGCTGACATTCTCTCGTCATCGTTGAATGGATATGAATTGCAAGTATCAAAATCTGAGTCCCCTCCAGATTCGTGAGATTCCAAAGATGTATTTCTAAATGTTTGATTTCCTCCTTTTGATTTATTTACTCGAGCCTGGAGAGAAGTAACAATGTTCTCAGTGTCTCGAAGAAAACCTTCAGCGTCTGATGTCAGGTCGCTATTCATAGTCTCGTCATTCCATAACTGTTAATTGAAAAATACATAAACGTATCCAAAGTGTCTAGTCAAAAGGGGTATTAATTGATATTAACAGTGTAGGAATACGTCATGATGAGTCATTTTTTATATACATACCTTATATACATAATTATCAGTATGCTCAACAAAATGAATAAAAAAGCATTCAGTAAAGGTTAATAACCAAGTTATGAATTATAATTGCATAAATGTATGTCTACTTTCTCATGTATATGTCAGTAAAACGTTTTAATAATGTAAGCATCGTATAATATGTACAATTTTGGCTTAGTTAATCAAATGCAAATATTACAAATATTAATCTGGAGATAGCCTACTACAGTGCACTAATCTTCAATAATGCTAAAATGGAGTATTTTTAAAATACAAGTATATACAAAGTAACAACTGCTTAAGACTAATATATATATATATATATATATATATATATATATATATATATATATATATATATATATATATATATATATATATATATATATATATATATATATATATATAAATATATATATATATATATATATATATATATATATATATATATATATATATAATATATATATATATATATATATATATATATATATATATATATATATATATATATATATAAAAGATGAAAATTACCCTATGTTTTGCTGAAGGTGGATCGGAACGAGGAGACAGCCCTGAAGTAGCTGCGAGATGAGATGGAGGAGTTGGAAGCTTTCTCCTTGGACGGGAGTCATTGCCATCTTGGGACAATAATGATGAACTGTGTCCTCTTGGAGATGAAATAGAACTTTTACCAAGTGATGATAGAGATTCTACGGGAGGCTTCGTTTGTTCTGCAACTTGAGCTGCCCATTGCTGTATCCAGTTGGGACTACTCCGGCTGATGCTCGAAGGAATCTGTTGATTGGAATTAGGTGATATTTTAATACATATGAAAATGAAAATGTCCATGTTTTTATAACTTTAAAAGGATATATCTAACACCAAAATTAGGAGGAATCAAATTAGAATTAGACAAGATTTTAAATTATAAACAAATGAGAATTAGCTGTGGTTAGACTAACTTCTGAAGCAGATAACCAGGAAGACTCATCCTCTGGGCATTGATCTGTAGTTGACATTGGCACCGCTGTAGTTGTAGTAGTTTCTGCTTCGCTTTCAGTTGTTATACCAAAGACTCCATCGATATTATTTCGAGCTTGATCCTCGTCAGGAGTGGGTGAGTCTTTGTCGATAGTGTAAGTCCCAGCTTCACTTACATCATCCTTTAAAAGAAAGAGCAAAAAATTACTGAAGAGAAGGAGAGTTAATGCCTTGAAATATTGTGCGTTTTATAATTTTATCCTAATTCTATTTTTAACTGTCTTGACGCTTTGTTGATTCCTTTTGTTTTTAACTTTTTATTATTTTTATTGTTTTATTTAGTGTTTTTGTAATTGTTATTAGTAACAGAGTACGAGTTTTTTTTAGTTCTCTTTAATAATTTTAATATATATATATATATATATATATATATATATATATATATATATATATATATATATATATATATATATATATATATATATATATATATATATATATATAATATATATAATTATTAATATTACTATACCTTTTCGTCCTTTGAGGTATCATAATCATCAATTGGAGGAGACTTCGGTGGCTTTTTGCTATCCACCCCCATTTTCTACAAGGAAATATATATATATATATATATATATATATATATATATATATATATATATATATATATATATATATATATATATATATATATATATATATATATATATATATATATATATATATATATATATATATATATATATATATATATATATATATATATATATATATATATATATATATATATATAATATATATAAAATAAAAAAAAAAAAAAATAGATAGGAAATAAATAAATAAAAAATAAAAAGATATATTGGAACCTATTTAGTGAGTATTTTACCTTTTCGCTTTTGTAGGTCTTCCCAGTTAGTTCAGACACCGACGGTTTTCGATCTCTTTCTTTGCAACACGTTCTCCCTTCAGGTTTGGTGTTACTGAATTTCCTGCAGAAGTAATATAATATTGTAATAAAAAAAAATAAAATAAAATTTTAGCTTTATTTTTTTGTAGTTAGAAAAAGTGGTTTAAGTTTTATATTGTTTAGAAAACTAGTTTTATTAATAGCTAAAATTGCTACAAATGTATAGGAAGAAATGCAGAGAGCCTAGCGGAGTGTAAATAATGTGGATATTAACATTAAAAGCATGGTTCTAAGTGTAGCAAGTAGGATGATAATAATAATCTTAAGATTTTAATATTAAATGTTAAAAGAATAACAGCAGTTAAAAAAGGTTTATGGAAATCACACATGTTTCTCTGACACTTTCATATTTTGGTCTCATGATACATAAGATTATAAGTATATTAAAATACCCTTGACAGTTATGTCAAGGGTATGACATGTCTTTTTTTGGCATAACTTTTATGCCACAAACTCCATACCTCTTCGTTTCTGGAGTTGCACTCATCATCTTCTCAATAATAAATGAAGCTGTTTCATTGAGCGGGGCGCCGTAAGGGCTGCTTGGAGAGAGAGGACTTGGCGGACGCATTCTGAGTGTGAAGGAACAAGTTTGGGCCTAATTTTACTACACGTTTTATAAATATGTCTTATAGAGTCTTACAGTCTGAGTTTTTATGGTCTTTTGTCAATAATAACAACAAAAATGATTTCGAAACGTCCATTTACCATTTTAGTCTGATTTTCTACAGTCTTTTTCAATTATCGAAATGTCTTTGTATGATTATGTAGGATTTGTAGGATTAAAAGGTTAAAAAAGGTATGCAGTGGTATCTCTTTTCGGAAATATTTGTGTGTTTTGATTATAACAATATAACGAGGTTCAATGAAAACCCAAACCTAAAACTCGGTTGGGTGTAAATATATTAAAAAAATATATCGAAAAATTTTTAATTAACAAAGTGAGGAAATTCAGAAGCTTTTATGGCTAACTTACAATTTCTCTATGACGAATCTAATAATTTATTTATTTTTTTATTTTTATTTTTTTTATATTTTTTATTACTTTTATTTTACACTAGACGAATTTATAATTCTTTTGGGCCGGTTTCATTAGAAACCTAATAAATTCAGAGCAAGTAGAGTAAAAACGTTTTACAGATAAGAACTAAAATATAGAAATGTTTTTCTTTTCTTTCTCTTTTTTCCTTTTTTAAAACAATTGAAATTCAGCCAGAACTTGTGAAAATTCATATTTTATAACTATGAATAATTCAATAATTTACTTTCGTATAGCAATTTATTTCTTGTATGTAGGTATTGTGTAGCAATTCACTATTATTATTCATATAAATGCAAATAAAATTCAAAAGTCCAAGCAACTTTACCTTGAATAAAATTTATCTCAATTTAAAATTTCTGAAAATAGTATGTAAAATTTTTTTGTATATAAATAAACATTAAAATGATTTCATAATGCAAGTAATATTTTCTCAGAATTTCTTCATGGTGTTAAAATGAGACTGGTTTATTCATTTCTTTGTTCTGCTGCATGTATTATTATTATTATTATTATTATTATTATTATTATTATTATTATTATTATTATTATTTGTTTTGACTAGGACAGTCTCGATAG
>SEYY01013762.1:62500-67500 GCA_009176605.1 Armadillidium nasatum
CTGTAAAGGATTCTTATGATGATTTCTATACTAATTACCAAATAACCTGTGTATTCCATTGAATATCTATTCAATCTAAGAACTGCTATTGTATATACGATCCTATATAAATTTCCTACTTTGAAATCTGTAATAAATTATCAAAAAAAATCTGTGTACTCCATTGCCTATCTATTTATTCTAAGGACTGTTATTGTATATTTCACACTGTAAGGATTCTAATAATGATTTCTAAACTAAATTACCAAATAACCTGTGTATTCAATTGAAAATCTATTAAATTAGAGGAATACAATTGTATCTAAGACAGTATTTGGGGTTCTTATGAACATTTCTTTACTAATTACCAAATAATCTATTGAATATCTATTAAAATTGAGGGTCTTTTTTACGTAAATATAAAAATAAAAATGTTTCCTATGATGATTTATACCATAAATTACTAAAATATTTGTACATTTCATTGTAAATATATTACTATACATTATACAAATTACAGTATACGAGTTTACCATGATTTCTATAATAAATGAGTAAATAATCTGTGCATTTCATATATACATATTAAGTATGAAGACTTAAATGCACGTAAGACCTTCACAAGATATTTCATTATAATGATTTGCATAATAAATTAACTAAACTTGTTTAAAACAGGATATTGAAACCTTATTCCTATGCATTGTGAGACAAATGATTCAAACACTGAGTATAATAATTCTTCTGATAACAGGTTTATTTTGACGTTGTGACGTCACATGTGACGTTGTACTGAATAATATGAGAGAAATATGACGCTATAAGATTTCGTAAGTCTTTATCAACTTCAAACTACTATATATACATATACAAGAAAGCTAGATTAAAAATCTTTAAATTTTTACCATAATTTTTTTTTTTTTGAATTTTTTGATTTTTTTTTTTTTTAAACTTGATCTATTTCACTTCAATGTATGTCCATAATTTTTTTTTTTAAATATCTATATTAATCTATTTCTAGAAAGGCTTGAGATATATTCCTAGAAAGATTAACCAAAATTAAAGAAGCTTTCTTTAATAAATAAAGAAAATACAAAAAAAAAAATCTTAAAATATTCTAGAATTTAAAACGCTGCTAAATAATTAGATTTGATGGCTAGTTATTTAAGGATATATATATATATATATATATATATATATATATATATATATATATATATATATATATATATATATATATATATATATATATATATATATATATATATATATATATATATATATATATATATATATATATATATATATATATATATATATATATTATATATATATATATATATATATATATATATATATATATATATATATATATATATATATATATATATATATATATATATATATATATATATATATATATATATATATATATAATATATATAAACACCCTATAATTATCTGAACATAAACACACACACACACACACAAACCCTAACCTATAACATATACAGTATGCACAAACGCACAAACAAACATAAAAATAATCATACATATATTATGAACTTCATTACTTACATTGCAAAAAAAAAAACACATAAACAAACAGACATATATTCATTAATATTTAAATTTTATTTTGAAAATAATGGCGTGAATGGCTAACTAAAAGGGATTTATCACATAAAATTATCCTTCGGAAAAAAATCCTAAGACTTTACGTGTACCTATCTATTATTATTAAATATCTTTAGCGAAAAACTGCCTTGCGCAAATCCTGTTCCGACAGAAGAATGCATCTACACATCACATAAATCCACATACATTCACAAACACACATAAAGACATATACAACACACACACACACACAAACACACACATATATATATATATATATATATATATATATATATATATATATACTATTATATATATTATATTATAATATATATATATATATATATTATATATATATATATATATATATATATATATATATATATATATTATATATATATATATATATATATATATATATATATATATATATAAATATATATAACAGTTTTATAGGTAAAGGTTTTAAAATAAAAAATAAAAACTTGCATATATATAACTGTACATGACCCAACCAAATTTAACCAATCAACCAAAAATTAAATTAAAACATATTAAAATAACTAAAAACTTCAAAAACAATAACAAATAATATATATATATATATATATATATATATATATATATATATATATATATAATATATATATATATATATATATATATATATATATATATATATTATATACGCCTCCATACAAAACACCATTGAATTTCAAGGATGTTGAAACCTGACATCTTTTGAGAATATTTTTTTGCTCTATAGTTTTTATGGGTGGAGTTTCGATATTGAGTATTATAATAAGTTCCCCTGTACCCCCTCCCCCAACATATATATATATATATATATATATATATATATATATATATATATATATATATATATATATATATATATATATATATATATATATATATATATATATAATAATATATATATAATTAGTATATAATTTCTAGGGTAATCCTTGTTATACTAAATAAAAATCTATCCGAGCTAGGCCTAACAAAATGCTACTCGGCTAAAAGAGAAAAAGAGGAAAAGTGTCGATCCTAAAATGTAACTTTGGTATATAATAAGGTCAAATTTTTTTAATGATTTTAGAGAGAGAGAGAGAGAGAGAGAGAGAGAGAGAGAGAGAGAGAGAGAGAGAGAGAGAGAGAGAGAGAGAGAGGAGAGAGCCATGGATTCGAAATATTTTAAATAACTGAATGTTTAATAATAATAATAATAATAATAATAATAATAATAATAATAATAATAATAATAATAATAATAATAATAATAATAATAATAATAATAATAATAATAATAATAATAATAATAATAATAATAATAATAATAATAATAATAATAATAATAATAATAATAATAATAAAAACCATAGAGATAAGAAATCTAAGTTAAAAGTTTAATTTCTCTTTTTTTTCGTTCTCCACATTTAATATTTAATTATTTTAATTATAAAAATAAAAAAAAAAAATACAATTCTTCATTCTTGTTTTAACATAATTAATAACAAAAAAAAAATATAAAATAAAAAAAATAAAAATAATTATAATAAAAACGTTTATTAAAAACAAATAAAATGAAAAACGAACTTAAAAATAAAACCAGAGTTAATTAAAAGAAAGAAAAAAAAATGAAAAAAATAAAAAAAAATTACAATTTAAAGAAAAAAAATAAACAATAATAATAATAATAATAAAAAATAGCAAATCATACCTTATGTTCTTCAACTTTGGTAAGACTAAGATTTCGCTTGTGTTTAGGCGCCCACTGAGATATCGAGGCTGATATGTTAAGTTTCTTCGCTGAATTTCCTGAAGTGCTCGAGTCTGAGTTGACCGAGTCAAGATCTACAGTAAAGGCCATAGGAGAAGGTTTCCTGATTTCTGGAGAAGGCGAAACTGGATCTGAACTTCCAGATCCATTCTGAGATTGTGGGGGAGTTGGTTGATTAGGTGAACACTGGTTGACTTTTTGGTTGACGGAGGATGAGGATGAGGATGTAATGGTTGTGGTTGGAGATGTTGTAGGAGCGTTGTTGCTTGAACTGGTAGAACCGTTAGTTTTCGTTGTGGTATCTGTGTTGGGTGATAATTTGGAATCAGTTTGTTTCCGTGTGGTATCTGTAAAAGAAACAGAAAAAAAAAAAATAAATAAATAAATAAATAAAAAATATGTTTAAGAAATTTTTAAAAATTTTTATTTATTTAATAAAAATTAAAAATAAATTTATAAAAGAAATTACTTCTCGATTTTAATCCATTTAATTTTAATTAGGTTAATAAATGAAAACTATAGAGTCATTTATATATATATATATATATATATATATATATATATATATATATATATATATATATTATATATATATATATATATATATATATATATATATATATATATATATATATATATATATATATATATATATATATATATATATATATATATATTATATATATATATATATATATATATATATATATATATATATATATATATATATATATATATATATATATATATTATTATATATATTATATATATAATATATATATATATATATATATATATATATATATATATATATATATATATATATATATATATATATATATATATATAATATATATAGCATTATTATTATTATTATTATTATTATTATTATTATTATTATTATATTATTATTATTATTATTATTTATTTTTTTTTTTTATTTTAAAAATTTTTTTTATAATTTTGTTATTGTTATTATAATAGATTATAAATGATCATAGTCTACATTATCATATCATTTTCAAATGCTTTTCCTATTTGGCTCTATTCACCTGTACAATAATAATAATAATAATAATAATAATAATAATAATAATAATAATAATAATAATATTTTAGGAATTCAATATCAGCTTTTGATTTAATAAAAGTTTTGCATTTGATTTCCAAATTTCTGAATAGTTATTTTTGAATATAGTTTAATTTCTTTAAAATTACCCTTGAGAATAATCTACTGCTGAAGTATAAAGTATATTTATAGTAATTTCCTGACGCGTTTCGTCTCTGTTACTTGAGACATCTTCAGAGGAAGTTCATTCAATAAAGAATGAGTATGATTTAGTTTCAAGTTTCAAGTATGCATTTTGTAATTAATTAATTCAAATAATGTTAAGTTTCATTGATAATTCATTAAATTTTATTTTAATATCAGGTCTTCGGTTCTTAATGAAGAATGCTTCTGCTATTTCCATTTTTTGCATTTCACACAACGTATATAATGTTATAAAATGTTTGGAGATATTATGTATAGGTGATATACCATGCGTTGTGTGAAAATGGGCAAAGATTTTGCTAGGTTTGAAACGGTGTTGATATACCCTATCCGACAATTTATTTG
>SEYY01013762.1:72500-75000 GCA_009176605.1 Armadillidium nasatum
TATATATATATATATATATATATATATATATATATATATATATATATATATATATATATATATATATATATATATATATATATATATATATATATATATATATATATATATATATATATATATATATATATATATATATATATATATATATATATATAAGGAATGGAGCAGAAGAGGTAAAGAGAAGAAACATTAACCTATAGGGAATTAATAGGGGTAGAATTAGAGGATGACATGAGGAGTACTAGAAAACTTATTTATGGAATAGTTAAAAGATTGAGAACAAGAGATGAACCTAATACGAATGTAATATTCAACAATTAAAGGGAGCCTATAGAGTGGATGGTGAAGAGGTTGAGGAGATATGGAGAGAATATTGTTTGATTAGAGACAAGTGGGAAGACTGAGAAAAAAGATGGAGGAATGCTGTGGAGGAGACGATTGTCTCAAGGGGAAAACGATGGAGTTTGTGGAGGAGACGGCGCTGTTCGCAGATCAGAATACCTGAAGGGGTTTTCGGAGGATAAACACCTGTCAGGTTCTACCTAACAGGATGGATGGTGAGAAGAATATATATATATATATATATATATATATATATATATATATATATATATATAGTATATATATATATATATATATATATATATATATATATATAGCAAATTTTTTTACTAAATCATTATGTTAAAAAGCACATATTAAGCTAATTAATTTCTAGTTTAAGTATATATATATACGTACGCTATTTAAAAGAATTTTTTAAAATATTCAATTAAAAATTTAATTAGCATATTTATAAAAAAAAATATATATATATATATATATATATATATATATATATATATATATATATATATATATATATATATATATATATATATATATATATATATATATATATAGAGAGAGAGAGAGAGAGAGAGAGAGAGAGAGAGAGAGAGAGAGAGAGAGAGAGAGAGAAAGAAAGAAAGAAAGAAAGAAAGAAAGAAAGAAAGAAAGAAAGAAAGAAAGAAAAGAAAAGGAAAGAGAGAGAGAGAGAGAGAGAGAGAGAGAGAGAGAGAGAGAGAGAGAGAGAGAGAGAGAGAGAGAGAAAAAAGTTTTGTGTTTGATAATGCTAAAGGTGTAAATAGAAAGTAAAAAATAATAGAAAAAGAATAGCAGTTAACCTCACAATAGAAGGAGATAATTTTCACTCCTTTGCCGTCTATAAAACCGTTTTCTTTTCCCTTCTCTAAACAAAACGTCAAAGGTTCCCAAAAGACAATTAGAGACCACAAAAATTGGGTCCTGAGAGGTGAAGTTGTGTTTCTTTTTGACGAAATCTGTCGAACGATGAATGACGCCAGAGGGAAGCACCGGAGCGAAGCACCGGGGGGAAGCACCGGAGGGAAGCGCCGGAGGGAAGCACCGGCGGAAGTCGAGTAAAGGCGAGAACGAATGAGAATTCTTTTAAACATTTACTTCCCTTAAACGACAAACGTAGTAGTACGAAAGGAAATTGATGTTTTTATTTTTGTTTTTCTTCTTTCACACAAACACATATATACATACATCCTTACGGTCAATTTAAACTTATTATTTATTATATTTAAAAATAAAAATAAAGAAAAAAGAATAACAGTATAATACTACTGCTGCCTTTTACCATGATTACTACTACTATTTATAATAATACTAATAATAATAATAATAATAATAATAATAATAATAATAATAATAATAATAATAATAATAATAATAGCGAGGTTCTTTTGACAAAATATATAAACAAAAAAAATTGCAAATAAAAACTAAATAAATAAAAATCAGCGAAATAAATAAATAAATAAATGAATAGTTAAATAAATAAATTTTTTTTCCTCTTTTTATGTATTTTTTTCCTTAATAATAAATAGTTAAATAAATAAATTTTTTTTTCCTCTTTTATGTATTTTTTTCTACATTTCAAAATATTTTTGGATTTTATTTTTTAAGTTAAAAAAATAAAATTTAAATTTAAAAAAATTAAATTAAATTAACAATTTCTTTTCTTTATATTCTGAAAATTCTATAATTTTAAAAAATTGGAAGCATATAATTTATTTTTAAATTTATATTTAAAAAAAAAAATATTTTTTTTATTTTAAACAAAAAAATTTTTTTTTTTTTCAAAATTAATCTTGATTAGCATGCCTTCAAATCCACTCAGGATGACCATTTAAAAAAGAAAAAAAGATTAACATTCACATCACCACAAAACTGTCCATCTCCACCTCTCCATAATATCAGTTACCACGAAAATGTCCATCTCCACCTCTCTACAATATTGGTCACCATAAAACTGACCATCTCTATACCTCCTCCTCCTCCTCTCTACATTATTAGTCACCACAAAACTGCCCATCTCTATCTCCTCCTCTCCACAGTATTAGTCATCACAAAACTGATCATTTCTACCTCTATCTCCTCTCAATATTAATCACCACAAAATTGACCATCTCTACCTCCACCTTTTCTC
>SEYY01013762.1:85000-87500 GCA_009176605.1 Armadillidium nasatum
TTGCATTTCGAAATGTTGTGATACGAATTTTATCACATATCTACAACATACATTACATATTATTTAATGTCAAAGAAAAACTCTAATAAAGATAGCAGTCACTGGCATTAGAGATGACCTGCCATGAGTAAACATTTCTGTAGAACATCTGTCGCCCTTGAAACATGGTACTCCTCTTTTATCTCCCCTACCCCTACTTCAAGTACGAGAAGGAAAAAGAAGTCATGTCATACTATGTTTTTCTATTCTTTCTTTTTTTTTTCCTTTCTTTTCATCGTTCTTTTTCTTTCTTTGTGTCTGTTTGTTTATGTCTTACAACATCTTTCCTCTCTCTTTGTCACATGTATACTCAAGAACAGAAAATTTAAAATACTTTTGTTATTCACCTATCATAAAATGACATTATTAAGGCAATATGTGCAAATACTCATGATAGTGTCATATATATATATATATATATATATATATATATATATATATATATATATATATATATATATATATATATATATATATATATATATATATATATATATATATATATATATATATATATATATATATATATATATATATATATATCGAATAGCAAATAAATAAATTTATAAAATTATTAAGAATGCAATAATATAATAATAAAAATAATAATAATAATAATAATAATAATAATAATAATAATAATAATAATAATAAATAAATAAATAATATTAAAAACAATTATTTAAAACAAAACTACTACATTATTAATAATAGCTTGATTTCGCAGTTTAGGAATAATAATAATAATAATAATAATAATAATAATAATAATAATAATAATAATAATAATAATAATAATAATAATAATAATAATAATAATAATAATAATAATAATAATAATAATAATAATACTTTCACTCTTGTTAACATTATGATAAATATTTATAGCCATGTAATTAAATAGCAACACTTTGTAAATAAACATAATAAAGCCTTCCAATATCATGTAAAAATCAAATATATTTCATAAAATAAATAATTTCTTAAAACGAAAAAAAAATTTTTTTAAAATTTTTAGAGGAGCAAAATTTTAGCACAACATCCCCAAAACACGTTTAAGAACCCACTGTCATAAGTAGGAATATTTCCCCGTTTTTTATTGAATAGCTGTTTTGTATTGGCTTATAAAACAGATGCTCAGATGGACTTACAAAGAAAATAAATAATAAAGTACTTAAGTTATTTTAATCTTCCCTCTAAGTGTTTAACTGTAAAACGAAAAATTTTTTTTTACTAACAACCTCTTTACATAAAAAATTAGTATCTTATAATATTTCAAACAGAAGATACAAAAAGTATTACACATAACTGGTTTTGTACAGTTGCATTCTCTCAAACAGTCTTAAGGTCTGAACACCTGCTTATTATTATTATTATTATTATTATTATTATTATTATTATTATTATTATTATTATTATTATTATTATTATTATTATTATTATTATTATTATTATTATTATTATTATTATTATTATTTATTTATAAAAATATTATTTTTTTTTATTATTATTATTATTATTATTATTATTATTAATATAAAAATTGGAAGCATAGCAAAAATATGATAAGTACAGTATTTGAATATTGTCAGATTTATTATTATTATTATTATTATTATTATTATTATGAATTATCATGATTTATTATTATTATTATTATTATTATTATTTATTATTGAAGTAAACTTGGTTGAAAAAATCCTAACCCTCGAATCCAATATATCCATATTCAAATTTACAATAATTTGCATATAAAGCGTATTTCTTTTGCAATATTTCTAATATAAACGAATAATTTATTCTTCCTGAAGCCCATCCCAATCCTCCCTCGGTCTATCAAGTTTTTTCTCCTGTCAGCAATTTCTGTCTTAGTTTGATCAGTTCTGTTTATGGTGAGAAGGTTAAGCAAGGTGAAATGTCGAAAAATATTAAAATATATATATATATAATTATTTGTTTTGCGAATATTTTTTTTTATAAATTATTTTTAATAATATTAAAATAAGGTTAGGCTATATAAATGAACACAATAGAGAAGATAGAAGGGTAGGAAAAGAAAATGAATGGGCATAAAAAGAAAATAAAGGGTGGTACTCACATGTGATTTTATAAAATAAATGCCAATCAAGTGCCATATTAAGGGTTCATCAGAAGCCCTTAATATGGCTCACACGTTTCTTAAAATCGTTAAAATTCTAAACGCCTCTGTAATAGGAAGTATTTTTTTAAAAATTTATTTTAGCAGGAACAAAATTATAAAGGGTCTGAACCTATATAAGGGGCCAAGGTTGTTCTAAATGGACAATCATCTACTTTCTGACGAGAAAATAGCTGTCAGTGGCAACCGTTCTTGATCGTGAGAATTCTAGACTCTCCTTTATATCTTTATTCGAAGTAATTAACTTCCAAATCCGTATAGAGTTCTTCCTTTTCGTTTAAAAGAGTACACAACATCCATAGC
>SEYY01013762.1:97500-102500 GCA_009176605.1 Armadillidium nasatum
TGTTGTGTTGAGTTTTGTTGTGCTAGGTTGTGTTGTATTGTGTTGTGTTGTGTTGTGTTGTGTTGTGTTGTGTTGTGTTGCGTTGCGTTGCGTTGCGTTGTGGGTGTGTTATGTTGTGTCGTGTTGTGGATGTGTTGTGGTATATGATGAGTGTGTTATACTTCTAAATATTTAATAATAAAAATTTATAATGAAGAGAGTTTTTGAGAAAATTGAAATAAGTTAGTAAGCCTCTCATGGATATTTTTCCCTATTCAAGGAGGAGATCTCTCTAGATGGCTTACTTCCTAGGGTACGAACCAGGGTTCGAACCCTGGGTTTTCACCACTAGATCCGATATCTCTAAACGAAGAGCTTGTTTAAAATACTTGCTTCTATTGATACCTATTTGCAATTAGATTAATATTTATACATCTCTGATTAACAAATTTTTTTTTTTTTTTTTTTTTTTTTTTTTTAAATAAAATATTTAAGACAGTTTACTTACGTAACAAATTCGCTGAAAGTTGAAAAGTATAAATTCAAACTCACCTGAAAAAAGAAAAAATATAAAATTAAAAAAAAAAAAAAAAAAAAAAAAAAAAAAAAAAAAAATTTAAAAAAAAAAAAAAAAAATAATAATTCACACACATACACACGCATATATATATATATATATATATATATATATATATAATATATATATATATATATATATATATATATATATATATATATATATATATATATATACCTCTGGTTTGAAAAAGCCAGACTCCAATTTTATGGAAACTCAAATCAACATCACGGTCAATTGATTATATGAATTGAAATTCGGTTTTTAATAGTGAATGTCTTAAAAAATGGAGAAATAAATAAAGGAAGTGCATTACCACATAGTCTGTGGCATTACTGAGTTTGCTCAAAGATTTTACAATGGTTAATTCAGGATTCAAAGACTTGGTCAAGCAAGGAAAGAAAATTTATTATGATTTGAGTCTAAATTACGATGCTGAAGACTAGAAGGAAGGAGTATGCGGCTAAAAATCTTGGAAGAGTAGTGTCCACTGTAATAGTAAAAGTAAAGGAAAGGGATTGATGTAAAGGTAAAGAGGCTACAAAGACACTGTAAGGGATAAGTGTGAGAGAGAACTTTTATGAGACTACAAACTCTAAATTCAATTCCTTCAATAAGAGGAATGACCAAAATGTTAGACGTGTACTCCATACAAGGATGAATATTAATCCTATTCATGGAAAACAGGAAAAAGAAATTGTTAAAATGAAGTTCTGAAATACCCTTACAACCCTAAACATGTTAGAAGCATATTTAATATGAGATAACAATAAAAAAGAAACTATGAATATTAAAGGATAGAGGAAGGTTTAAGTTATGTGTTTTTGAAAAAGAAATAGTGGCTTAGAAATTCATTATTTTTGGGTCATTGAAAACTCAATTTTTTTATGATCAGTTGGAAACGCGAGAGAGAAAAGTCAGTGGTTAGATGCTCCAAGGTTACCCTCATATTTACTAATAGTTAATTCACTCTTCAAAATATTAAAAAAAAAAAAATGAATGATAGAATTGTCAGCAAAATAAGAATATTTAGTGAAGTGGTATTTAATAACAGCGGAAAAGGAGTGGAGGATAGAACAGAACAAGAAGAAACACCATTATTTATAGATTTAAAAGATTAAAAAGGTACCCATCTACAAATTCTGATGTAAACAAACCGAAAAGGATATCAAAGCGAAGGATGCAAGGATTAATTAAGAAAGAGACTGAAGGACTAAAGTTTAGAGATCAAAGATTTATGCCAGGCTTTACGAAATGCTTTTGATATGTTCGACATTGCAACAAAAGATTTACCGAATGCCGAAGAGAGAGAGAGAGAGAGAGAGAGAGAGAGAGAGAGAGAGAGAGAGAGAGAGAGAGAGAGAGAGAGAGAGAGAGAGAGAGAGAGAAGAAGAAGAAGAAGAAGAAGAAGAAGAAGAAGAAGAAGAAGATCATCAGACAGTTTTCATTACGGAAGCCAAGATGACGATCAGGAATAAGATTAGAAGAATCATGTTCCAAATTATGGAACCAATAAATATAAAAATAAGTTGGAAGGCTGAAAAAGGAAGTGAGTCTCCTTTGCTCGGCTCAATTTCAACGAATTCTTCATTCCAACATAAAGTTATGAAAGAAGCGAAAGTTCAAAAGCACATATCTTCTTAGTATTAGACTCAGAGAGAACAAAATTCACATCTGTAGAAGAAATTACATATGAAATTAAAAGCCGAAATGAAATGGAGAAGGGGAAATGCACCTGAAGCTTCTAAATTGAATTTAGACGCAAAGGTTTGAATGAAGAGTCAAGCTACAGTAGGAGGTAAGATAGTAGAGAAGAAGTTACTATAGGAAAAATAGAGGGAAAGATGAAGAAGCAAAATTTGAGTTACTGTAACATTCTTTGCAAAATACGAGTTATCTAAACATATATATATATATATATATATATATATATATATATATATATATATATATATATATATATATATATATATATATATATATATATATATATATATATATATATATATATATATATATATATATATATATATATATACACTAGCTTAAATTAACTAAATTAATAACTTAAGAGAATTTAAATGCAATAATCCAAACAGATTTGGATTAATTTAAAGAATTTCACACATGGTGTCGGCATGCTAGGCTTTTCCAAATAATATCTGAATATACGTAACTCCTTTTCTATTGTGCAAAATAACACCCTTATATATTATTCATCAAATCAAAGCCTCCAAAATTCCAATCTATCTTCATCTAATTTGTTTTTAATTGAATTACATGTACTTCAATGCGATTTGAGTCCTCAAAATCGCTGTTCAAATTAATGGAGTTTGATTGGGTGGATAAATAAAAGGATATTATAATTAACCTTCATGAATAAATTATCACGTATATATATATATATATATATATATATATATATATATATATATATATATATATATATATATATATATATATATATATATATATATATATATATATATAGTGATGGCTTCGCATCCGTGAAGCATCCTCATCAAAATTAACATCCGCATCCCACTTGAAAATTCTAATATCCACATTTGATCCGCATCCGCAAATTGAGGAAATATGACATCTGATCCATCACTAATATATAAATATATATATATATATATATATATATATATATATATATATATATATATATATATATATATATATATATATATATATATATATATATATATAATATATATATATATATATATATATATATATATATATATATATATATATATATATATATATATATATATATATATATATATATATATATATATATATATATATATATATATATATATATATATATATATAATATAATAAATTAAAAAGATTAAATCCAATACTAAGAGTTTCCACATATTATTTATTACATTTTGAAAGTTCCAAACCATATCTCGGTCCGTCTTCAGCACAAACAAAATTTTACTCATATCTATTTTAAAATACAATCAAAATATAGATTCTTTAACCATATATAAAATATTTAAAATAGTAGTAATCGCAATTAAATAATACAAAATAAAGTAAAATATTGATATTAAAATAACAAATAAAAACCAAGACTAAAATCAAAATTTAGCAATACCAAGAAAAAATAAAAAGGCTGGAATATTTTGGTAAAAAAGACTTCATCATTAAGTGAAAAGAACAGGAGAAGAAACTGGATCATTTAGGAATGGGCAATGAGATTTTATATATAAAAAACTCCAATATCCTACTATCAACCAGAGCAAATTATAATTGTTCTAAACATCTCGATCTTAGAACTGACAGATTGAACTTGAGGGGTGTATTGCTAAAATAGTTTGTAGCAAGAATGGTAGAAGTAGGTTTTCTAAGGACAGATATTTTAAAAATGTTATTACTATGCGTAACATATACACCTAGAAAAGACATGGACTTATAAATTTCTTGTTTCATGGTGAATCTTATGTTGTTGTGTCTCTCATTCATATACTGGAGAAACCTACTAGTGCGAGCTCTCTCCTTGAAAACTACGAAGCAATCATCCGATAGACAAGAAGTTTGAATAGAAAGGGGCATTGCATGATCCATTGTTTTTCATAATAACAGAGTAAGCTACTTTCAAAAGTAGGACCTAATGGCAATTGCCATACCATCAAATTGGTATATAGTTCCCTGTCGAAAAAAGGGATATTCAGCTGATTTCAAAAATATGGTGATGGAGGGATGATCCATTCCCATAATGTTTCGATTATTGTAAAAAAATTAATTAGATATTATGTTGATAGTTTCAGAAATAGGAAATTTATATAAAAGATTTAATATTAAAGTTTGTCATGTAGCAAGTGCCAAAAGATTGCTTTCAGCTTTAAGATCTAGAATCTTTAGAGCATTATACCAGCTGTACCTTGCATGCTACTGTGTACTCATTATTATGGTATACAACCAGCAGATTTATTCCCTTTCCATATCTGGCCCTCGGTGCATAGAATTTGCACGTTCCAGCTGTTGGCAGTTATAGTTGGGACACACAGACCTCACCTGAACACTTCTCCATCTGGGTTCCTCCTTTCCTCATTTCATTTTTAATTCTTGCGTTGGTTTTCGGAAGAAGCAAGCTCCCTAATAAATGTTCAATTGTTTGGTGGTTTTGTTAAATCCCAGCCTTTTAGAATACAACATATACACCTACCAAAAGCTTTTCTTTGTACTTCTGAATTGGTCCTCGGCATAATTCAAGTCCGAACTCTAGGTCTTTCTATTCCTTAATATTAATATTCTACTAGTGATATATTTTGCTATCTCATCTATCAGTGATTTTTCCTTAGGAAGAGCGGAGAGTCTTGACTTTTGTGTGGTGGAATTTTACAGATCGTTACTTTTGTCAGGGTACATAATAGTTCCTTACTTTCTAAGCTCCCTTCTTCCTAGTTTCCTTCTTCACATT
>SEYY01013762.1:107500-112500 GCA_009176605.1 Armadillidium nasatum
ATATATATATAATATATATATATATATATATATATATATATATTATATAATTGACTCGAATCCGTGAGGTCCAGGGGTCCGTGAACCGACAAAGAAAATGTCAGGAAGGTCCCTGAGAATGCAAGATTGCACGCAAATGCAGAAAAGACCGTTAGGGACAGGTTGCCAGATTTTCGAAATCTGGCACCCCTCGAAAGTGATATGTATACTACTTATATATATATATATATATATATATATATATATATATATATATATATATATATATATATATATATATATATATATATATATATATATATATATATATATATATATATATATATATATATATATATATATATATATTAGGGATGGAGCGATACCAAAATTTTTACCGATACCGATACCTATACCGATACCTAAAAATTACCAGATACCGATACCGATACCGATACCGGTATCGGTATCGGAAAATATGCCGATACTACTACCGATACCGATACCGATACCGATACTTTACTCTTATCCAAAAATTTTGCCGATACCGATACCGATACTGAAAAGGTCGATACCGATACCGATACCGATACCGGTATCGGAAAATATGCCGATACTTGCCGATACCGATACCGATACCGATACTTCACTCCATCCCTAATATATATATATATATATATATATATATATATATATATATATAATATATAATATATATATATATATATATATATATATATATATATATATATATATATATATATATATATATATATATATATATATATATATATATATATGGGGTTGTTTCAATTCGCCACTGTTTTATTTTTAAGTCTACGATCTTGCATGTTATGGATACTATTATTATTTTATGCAGATTTTTCTAGAGCTCTGCTCTATCTATATCGTTTTCCTCAATTTGCGCCTTGCGGACCCAACCTATTTGTATTTCTGAGGAAGAATGTAACCAAGTGAGCAATAAAAAAAAATGTCTCCCAAAATAGGTTAAATATAAGGAACCATTGAAGAAGAAGAAGAAAAAAAAAAACGTTTTGAAACGAAGATTTTGTTTCCTCAATTTAAACTTGGAATAAAAATCAGAAGATAGATAGTTTAAAGGATATTTCCTTTATTGCATCTGATTTTTTCCTTTGTGGAGAAGATTGTTTAATTAAAATTATTTTAATTCAAGGAAGGAGTTAGTTCTCTTCGGGTTATGATAGACAAAAGAGGCAGTTAATAATAAAACGCAAGATTGAATATTTTTGATTATATATATATATATATATATATTATATATATATATATATATATATATATATATATATATATATATATATATATATATATATATATATATATATATATATATATATATATATATATATATATATATATATATATATATATATATATATATATATATATATATATATATATATTCCCTAATAAGGTAATATAAAGATGTACTTGAAAATATTGTTATTGTTACTCATTAAAATATTAATTTTTCATATAAAGAAAATGGATTTTATGGGTAACTATTTTATATAAGGTTAATTTATTTTTGTTTTTTTAAAAGAGGAATTAGATTTAATTATGTAAAAAGACACGTCCGTATATTTCACTTTAGTCAATTACCTTTCTTCTTCTGTATATATATATATATATATATATATATATATATATATATATATATATATATATATATATATATATATATATATATATATATATATATATATATATATATATATATATATATATATATATATATATTATATATATATATATATATATATATATATATATATATATATATATATATATATATATATATATATATATATATATATATATATATATATATATATATATATATATGAGGTGGTGTAGGTTGAAAATTGTTTGTTTTTTTACAATATAATTTCTGTTATATGTGATTCCTGTCACAACTCTTAACTTATTTCCTCATTCATTTCTGTTTCATTTCTTTTTTCTCTTTGTTACGAGCCTTAGACCTCATTTGCTCATTTTTCTCTCTTTCCGTCTACTCCTAAATCTAAACCTTTCGCTTAATGCGAAAAGACTCTTTGGAAAACATGAAGCATTCCGCACCACCTCGCTGGCTTTTGCTCAGGCACTCTGCTTTCCAATAAGTGCATTTCTAAAACATCTGCTTATCATTCCTTCTCTCTCCGCTGATAACTTTAACATTATTCTTCGTAGATACTGAAGATACCCCTAGAGCAGGGGTATATACCCAACCTTTTTTGGCTTGTAGACCCTCTGGGTCCTAACTTTACGTATATGAACCCCCACATACTCGTATGTAAAATTCCTATATTAAATAAACATTTTTTCCTTGAGGTCCCCCCCCCCTCAAGACTTCTGTGGTCCCCTTGGAGTTCATATGGATCCCTGTTGGGAAACGCTGCTTTAGAGCCTAGACTCTTTCTCAGATTCGAATTAAACGCCCACTCTTCATATGGAAACAGTATTATAGGAGTAAATACTCATTCAATCGATTTTGTAGCTATTTTTCTTCTCATGTATCTTGTTCTAAATTTATCTAAGACTTCCCGCAACTCTTTCTGCTTCCAGTTTTCTATGAATTATTTTCTTCTGTATAACCGCTTCTATTTTTTTTTTTTTTTTTTTTTGCGTCTATTCTGTCGCCTGAGAAACCAATAGTCTGGTTCTTCAAACAATCTATTCCAGTCACTTCTATCTCTTACCACATTTTCTCGCTTCCTTTGCTTGTCTCTGCTTTATTTTGCGTGGGTTCACATTCTCAGAACTTTACTTTTAGAAAGAAACCTATAAGCACATTTTATATATATATATATATATATATATATATATATATATATATATATATATATATATATATATATATATATATATATATATATATATATATATATATATATATATATATATATATATATATATATATATATATGTGTGTGTTTTGTATATGCGTGTGTATGTGAGTGTAATTTGAGTGTATTACAGTCAAAGCAATATCTCAACCAGATGTTACATTTTTTGGAACACTCAAATTATACGTTTTTCACGGTTGGCTTGTTTTAAACTGAATCAAAAGTAGTAATTCACACCATTTCAAACTGTAAATATTAAACCTTCATCTATTTATTGAAGGTCTTAGTAAACGAAACGGGATAGGATAGAAAATTGAGCTAAGATAAAAAAAAAAAATACTTTAAAAAGAACTTGCAATAGTTAAATAGACTAAAGTCAAATATATTGAATTTTTAGTAAGAGTTTAATATTTGATAAGAGTTTGAAATGTGAAACCAAACTATTTAATATTATTAACTAGGTTGGTGCTATACCCAAATCGTCGACAGGGAAAATAGTCGACAGGTCAAAGGGCCGAGACTTTTGAAAAAAATCTGTCGGCTGTTTCTCTCTTCAATTACAATGTGTCGACGCTTTGGGCGCTATTTAAAAAACTGTGTGTTATCAGGGTTTTAATATTATACTAAAATACAAAAAAAATTATATCATTTTTAGTGAACTTATATGAAAAATACAAAAAAAAATAAATGAAATAAAATTATAATTAAAAGCAATTGAAAACAACTGAGAAAATGTATAATAATATTTTTTTTTAAAAAATCGAATTGAAAAAATGTATAATAATAAAATTACCAAAATTAGTTAATTAATTAAAAAAAAAAGGAAAAAAAAAAACCCTTAAATTTGTGAAATGGATTTTCTGTGGCTGAAAAATCTGCAAAATTTTAACAAATAAATTTAATCCCAAAAGTTTATTATCAAAACTTTTGTCAACCAAACTTTTTTTTTTCAAGAAAAAACCAAATTAAAGTACAAACTCTCTCTCTCTCTCTCTCTCTCTCTCTCTCTCTCTCTCTCTCTTATATATATATCTATATATATATATATATATATATATATATATATATATATATATATATATATATATATATATATATATATATATATATATATATATATATATATATATATATATATATATATATATATATATATGATGGCATCCGCATCCGCATTTGGAAAAAATTATACATCCTCATCAGCATCCGCATCCGCACTTGACGAAAATTATATATCCGCATCCGCAAATGAGAAATTATGACATCCGATCCATCACTAATGCATATATATATATATATATATATATATATATATATATATATATATATATATATATATATATATATATATATATATATATATATATATATATATATATATATATATATATATCAGTAATGGACGATTTCCAATAACCTTCAAATCCGAATCCGGCTAGTTTTAGGATTTCTCGAATCCGAATTTGAATCGAATCCGAATCCAGGTAATATTACAATTTCTCGAATCAGAATCGCATCTGAATCCAAAACCCACGAATCCGAATTCAAATTTAAGTAATTTTGAATTCTATGAATTCGACATTATATATATATATATATATATATATATATATATATATATATATATATATATATATATATATATATATATATATATATATATATATATATATATATATATATATATATATATATATATATATATATATATGCATGAAACCTAAAAAGATTAAGAACTCCTGTTCTTTCCACGGCTTCTTGAAATGTCTAGTGCCATAAGAAAAGATTCACAGAACTGTCATGAAATAGAGTGCCAAGAGTCAGAGAAAATACGTAAGTAACTAGTAGAGTATTCCTTAAGAAATACGACCCTCCTTCATTACACTATTCGAAATAAATCCATTTGATATCTCTGCTTTTGAATTCAACATTATTTAAAGTAAAATGTAAGAGCAGAAAACGACAAGCCTGGAGTTTGTAATATTCAAACGAAATTAATGAAAGTGCCTGGCACTTTTTGTGCTGAGAGGGCTACGTAATGGTAGTGAAATGCGAGAGGCCATTTACCTTGAGCAGCTGACAATATAGGGCCTATATAAAAGAGATACTGTGCCAAATTCACGTCGTAGAGAT
>SEYY01013762.1:117500-120000 GCA_009176605.1 Armadillidium nasatum
GTTAACTGCTATAAGGCTTTTGAAGATGAATCCTCATTTAAATTGATTTCAAAGGAAGCCTGATTGAATCAGTACTCTAATAAAAATGTTTATATTAAGAGTCTTCACTGAAAATTTAGCCGAATAAAAGTAAAGAGATGAAATTAATTAAGGTTACTATTTGTAATATCCCTTTGAGAATGAAATGTCGTTGAGATATGGAGGGCTCAGAGTTAAAGTGAACTAAGTCCATATTTTGCCAATTTTGTACTAACACTGCCGTGATAGAAAAAAATGTTAGATTTTCTGTGTATGAGTGAATCAAGTCCATAGTTCAATATTTATCCACCAGATGGCAGCAAGAACAATTAGAAGTCAATGTTAATTAATGCAGCTAATGAACTTTGAGGTCTGTTTTCTCAGAAATGAGTCTCATGGACTAGGTTAACTTTAATAGAGCACTTTCGCCCGGTGCCGGATTTCGAAAAATCTGGCAACCTAAGCCAAACGGGTTTTTGATTTGCAAAGCAAATCACTCCGCTCAAATTGGTCCTCACGCTCTTTCCTGACACCATTTTGGGGGGTTCAACCCATTGAAATCGGCCTCAAGTCTGGGGAAGGGGCCCAGCGTGGCCCCGTGAACCCCCCAAAAATTGTATCAGGAAGTTGCCTGAGTTTGCAAAATCGCTGCGTTCACCTCACTTTCTTTCCTGACCATTTTCTTTGCGGTTCAGTCCGCCTGAAATTGATCCGAACTTGGGGGTCTGGGGGTCCGTGAACTGACAAAGAAAATGTCTGGAAGGTCCCTGAGAATGAAGGATTGCACGCAAATGCAGAAAAGACCGTTGGGGACAGGTTGCCAGATTTTTCGAAATCCGGCACCGGGCGAAAGTGCTCTATATACTACTAACAATGAATCCTGAATATCATGATAGGAGGTGAAATGTGAAAGGACTAAAGTTTTCAGACAACCACTAAACAAGGATAAGTGAGAATAAAAAATTTAATACTAGGAACACAGAAAAAAAAAGAAGAAAAAAGAAGAAGAAAAATAAGAAGAAGAAAAGAAGAATAAAAAGAAAATGAAGAAAAGAAGACGGAAAAAACGAAGAAGGAGAAGAAGAAGAAGAAGAACAACAACAACAACAAGAAGAATAAAAAAAGAAAAGGAAGACACATATTACTAAATTTTAAAGGAATCTGAAATAGTGACAATTTGAATCTGAATATTTAATAAATGCATATCTTGCAAATATGTTACGAGCCCTTTGTATGCATGCGAGAAATTAGTGACTAAGACCATCAATACATGTAGAAAAAATGAGGTTCTGAAAATATAAAAGTTTTCAGGTATTAGTCAAGTTGTGATCGAAATTATGTGAATGAAATTATCGAAAAGAGCAAATCGTGGATAATTGAAATGATGAGAACAAAAATTTGGGTATTGAAATGGAAAGAGCAAAATGTGGAGTACTGAAATGTACGATAAAAATGTAGGATAATGAAACAGTACTGAAAAATCTGCTTAGGATAAATAATGATAGAATGACATAGAAACTGATATGGTAAGAGGTAGAAGAGTGTAGGGAAATGGTATACCCAAACGGAATTGAACGACTAAAATGAATAACAAGAGGTATGTAGTATGAAAAATACAAAAAATATATACCAATTAAGGTTTCAAATGGGTAGGGCTGGAAAATTCAAAGGGTATACCTTCAAATGTAACTAGAATCACGTGGCCTATATATATATATATATATATATATATATATATATATATATATATATATATATATATATATATATATATATATATATATATATATATATATATATATATATATATATATATATATATATATATATATATATATATATATATATATATATATGATGACTAATTAACAAGTCTTCAAATATAATAGGAAAACAATGATATAACAAAGCGATTATTTGGTTATCGTTTGTTTATTATTATTATTATTATTATTATTATTATTATTATTATTATTATTATTATTATTATTATTATTATTATTATTATTATTATCATTATTATTATTAATTATTATTATTATTATTATTATTATTATTATTATTATTATTATTATTATTATTATTATTATTATTATTATTATTATTATTATTATTATTATTATTATTATTATTATTATTATTATTATTATTATTATTATTATTATTATTATTATTATTATTATTATTATTATTATTATTATTATTATTATTATTATTATTATTATTATTAGAATTCACATTTCACTGATCCTTTCACTGGTCCTTTCCAAATATGATGTATTTTTAACCTATAAATTTTACGCAACACTGATTTAAATTTAAATTTTAATTTAAATAAGGCTTCTTAATTAATGTTCAAAGTAATTAAATAAATTAGGTAGAAAAATAAATCCTAACGTCATAAAATTATTATCCACCTTTTAATTAGGAGTGGCAAGGGCATGCCAATGAGTCATTAAAAGCAATCCTCGAGATGTTTACT
>SEYY01013762.1:132500-137500 GCA_009176605.1 Armadillidium nasatum
CTATATAAATATTGAGTAATAGTTTCCAGAACACGTGACGAGAATCCGCCTAAAGTGTATTTTCGAGAGAACGGCAAAATCATCATCAGTCATCAAAGAACAAATTACGAATACAATGAATACACTGTTGCTAAAATATTGGATAAAATGCCTCTTTTTTTCTGTTCCATCAGAAAGAATAGCCTTTCATCACAGCACGAAGATTTCTTGAAAATTTTCAAGAAAACGAAGCTTTCGGGAAGTGAAAATATAAAATCAAGAGAAAATGGAAATTCAAGAAGTAAAATAAGATTAATAATATTTCCAGTTTTAATAATCATTTAGATTAAATTTTATATTATTGGGAAAATATTTGATAATTTAATATGGCACTGTGATCCATATATGAGGTGTAAAGCGAATTATATAACAATGTCATGCTCTTTAAACAATGTATTAAAAATTTCATGCAATATATATATATATATATATATATATATATATATATATATATATATATATATATATATATATATATATATATATATATATATATATATATATATATATATATATATATATATATATATATATATATATATATATATATATATATATATATATATATATATATATATATATATATATATATATATATATATATATATATATATATATATATATATATATTTGAAGTTTACTAGGGAGGAGAAAATTAACTGCAATGTTTAACTATAAAAACAAATATTTAAATATATCATTACAAAGAATTAAACACAGACAGCGCGCACACATACACCCACCCACACACTCACACACACGCACACACACACACACACACACGCACACGCACACGCAAACTTAGCCAAAGAAATAAACAGAAGAGAAATAACTCTCTTTCACGCTCTTTTCGCCAGAGTTTTGTCAGACCAAAACACTTAGAAACGCAATTCCTTTCATGCAACATCTATATTCGTTTACATGTTAGTATATGTGTATATTTATGTGTATTCTGCTATACATTTAAATATAATAATGAGTATATTTGTATATTATGTTTATCTATTATTTATAGAAACTTTCATCTAGGTATGTCCGCTGCAGGTAATATATACATATGCATACCATGTATCTGGATATATATATATATATATATATATATATATATATATATATATATATATATATATATATATATATATATATATATATATATTATATATATATATATATATATATATATATATATATATATATATATATATATATATATATATATATATATATATATATATATATATATATATATATATATATATATATATATATATATATATATATATATATATATATATATATATATATATATATATATATATATATATATATATATATATATATATATATATATATTATTTTATATTTATTATTTTTATATTATATATTTTTATATATATATATATATATATATATATATATATATATATATATATTATATATATATATATATATATATATATATATATATATATATATATATATATATATGGTAGGTATGAGCAAACATGCTTAGCATGCATTAGCATAAACAGAACTTATGTATAAACATGAATGCTAGAACCTAATTTCATTCTCTTACCTTTATCTTTTGTTTCAGATGAAGATCTTGTGGAATTCCCCGAATCTTCGACTAAACTCCTAATAGGAGAGAGCGCATCTGATTCTTCACTCTCTTCTTTAATCACCTGACTTACATCTAACATTATGCTACTAGTTTTATCCCCTGATTCAGGTGATAGCACTTCCGATGTGGAAAATGAAGGCTCAGACGACAGAAGTTTGTCCGAATTTTGAGGAGAAGGTGTTTCTTCTAATTTTTCGACATCACTTCCAATTTTGGAATTAGTGATTTGAGTTTTAGTGATAGTGGAAGAGTTTTCTTCTGTATTTGGCTTATCTTTTTGAGATTTATCACCTTCTTTTAACGTACTAATATCTGGTTTTCGTTTAGATTCGAAGATTTCTATTTTAAAATCACTTGTTTTGGCACTGGACGAAGAAGGGATAGTCTTTCTTTTTGTTTTTGGAGACACGTTTAAGTTATTCGTTCTCGTTTGGTGAGGTGTGGGAATTTGAGAGATTTTGGATTCAGATTGTTTCGGAGTTTTCTTCTCTTCGTTTAAATGAGATTCTCTGTCTCTTCTGTTTTTATCAGTGACGTTTTCAGTTGAGTCTGATTCCATTACGTGGTCGTCGCTCGTTTCAGTTTGATCTTCGCTCTTCTTTGAAGTTCCTTCATTTGAAATGTCGTTGGATGTATCGAATTCTTCCTCTTCTTTTGATGAGTCAGAGGTTTCTTGGTTATTTTCTTGGCCTTCTGAGCTTGGATCATCGCTGCTGCTTCGCGATTTATCTGTTGAGCTATCTTCTAAACGTTGTGGCTCTTCTCCTTTTTCTTCATGTTCTACAATCTTCTCGCAATGCGAAGATTCATCATATGTTATCTCACTCATTTCTTGACTCTCTGAATTTTCTGAATTTATAACATTGAAAGTGTTATTATCAACACTCTCCTCTTCCTCTTCTTCGCCTTCGGTATCCTCTAATTCATCTTTATCGTCGCATTCTAATGAATCACTCTCTTCCTCCACGTCCTGATTGGATTCATTTTCCTGGCACTTACTTCCGCTATCTTCCGATTCGTTTAAACTTCCACAGGCACTATCACTAAGCTTATTATTAAAATCCTCCTTTTTCTCGGACATTAAATCTTTGTCCGCTGACACGTCAGACAGATACTGTATCTCGCCTTTGACACTATTTTTGTGGAAGGTTGTCAAGTCGTCCGTTATCCTTTCTGTTTGAGCCTTTTCCATAATTTCGGTTATCCAATTTTGGCACTTACGTTACACGAAATTAAGGAATAATTATTCTTTATTATAACTATATGCTTTCAAGATCAGTATTTAAAATATTAATTTATATAAAGAGATCTTGCATCTAATATTTCACATTTTAATACCGATATCTGTAAATGTTATGAAAAAAAATAATATATACACTTGAAAACGAAAGTTATAATAACTACAATATATACGTGAATTTAAATATTAAAATATAAATATATACGTCACAGCATATATCATAAGACTGATAAATTTACGACATTGGCTATATGTATCGACAATAAAAAATTATACTTAACTATAGTATATAAAAAATTACCTCAAATACCCTGTTTATATTTATAATTACTTGAAATATTTTATCTCTTTCTTAAATTATATATAATTTAAAGCAATACTCAGAATATATTTCAACAAATGGGCGGTCCTGAAGCATGGACAAAAGAACAGAACTGTTCGTAACCCGCCTCACCAACAGGATTCGAATAACACTAATATATCTCTCCATAAGAAATAGCATTTAATAGCAACACTCAGAGAGTCCAAAAATCCAAGAATTTTTGCGGAACACTTAATTGATTCACAAAAGATTGAATTTTAATATATGAACATAAGAAGAAAAAGGAGAAAGAGTTGATCCACGGCAAACAAGAGGGCGATCGATACTGACAGTACGAGAATGAAATCTCTCTCTCTCTCTCTCTCTCTCTCTCTCTCTCTCTCTCTCTCTCTCTCTCTCTCTCTCTCTCTCTTGCTCTCTCTCGACGAGTGCCAGTTGCGAGTGGCACTTTCTGTTGCATATAGCGTTGATTAGGTACTATAATCGCGATTAAAGAAATGCTAAGATTTACAATCGAATTAACATTGTTTATATTTATTTTATATTGAAATAATGATAATAATAATAATAATAATAATAATAATAATAATAATAATAATAATTATAATAATAATAATAATAATAATAATAATAATAATACTATAATAATAATATATATATATATATATATATATATATATATATATATATATATATATATATATATATATATATATATATATATATATATATATATATATATATATATATATATATATATATATATATATATATATATATATATATATGTATATATATATATATATATATATGGTTATCAAATAAAAAGAGCTAACGGTGTCTATTGGTGGTAAAAAGATTCATAAAAGCAAACAAAAACTCAAACAATTGGGTCACATATATATATATATATATATATATATATATATATATATATATATATATATATATATATATATATATATATATATATATATATATATATATATATATATATATATATATATATATATATATATATATATATATATATATATATATATATATATATATATATATATATATATATATATATATATATATAGGAGAGAATGAATTTGAATTGAAGATCGCGTCTCACAGAATGAAGATTGAAGACCGAAGACCCGTCTGAATGTTTCAGTATCTTTCTCAAAAAGATTTCATAAAACTTTCATAAAAGAAGTTTAATAAGGAGGGAGATTTGTCCATTTTTAAAAGAATGGGGGAATGAATGTAATAAAAATCGCCCCCCCCCCATCCTTCTTCCCCCACAAGATTATATGAAACATGGTGTCAATTATCTCACGCAACAAAAATGATAATGATAATAACTACTATTGCTAATAGTAATAATACAAATAATAATAATAATAAATAATAATAATAATAATAATAATAATAATAATAATAATAATAATAAAAAAAACAATATTGCTGGTAATTATAACATTATTATTATTATTATTCAATTTCTTTAATTTAATTTACGAAATTTTGTGATTTTCTGTTTGTTTATTTTATTTATTTATTTAATTATTTATTTATTTTTATTATTGATTTTATGTTTTTATTTCTTTATTTATTTTAAATTATTATTTTTATTTTAGTATGTATTCATTTATTTAATTTTACTTAAAATTTAATTATTATAATTCATTATATATATATATATATATATATATATATATATATATATATATATATATATATATATATATATATATATATATATATATATATATATATATATATAT
>SEYY01013762.1:142500-145000 GCA_009176605.1 Armadillidium nasatum
AATTAATAGGGAAAGAGGAAGAAGTCGCTCCATCAACAAGTGCTGATATAGAGCGATTTGAGAGGAAGCTAGACATGAGTAAGCAAAGAGAAGGAGGAAATACAACGATTCCGAGCAGAATGAAAATGAGAAAGTAATAGGAGAAGAGGAATTTTTTCATGCTGGATACGCACTGTCTCTCTCCTGAATGACACGAGAGCAGGCGCCACCAAACCATGAATTTGGGGAGAGAATGATTTAGTTGAAGAGGGAATGAACCTGCTCACCCCATCAGATATCACGGCTCCCACTCTTTCGGAAGGCACTGAAGCATCATCAGTGTCAAAGCAGGACTAATTCCAAGAATAGTTGGCCAAAAAGCGACGCAATGCCCTCCAATTAGTCCGCTGAAAGTGCCAGGATAGTACGTTTAGGGCAATACTTTTGGACTTTGTAACTAAATCTCTGAGGGCCGTCTCATACAAGGGCATCGATGAGAGGAGCAATCTTTCTATAAACTCTCAGCAATCACCCACTCTAGGGTCTTTCAGAAAAATCATAAGAAATACTTGTTATTGAAATACTAAAGAGTACTTGTGTACCTATCTTCCTTAGGTATTACTTACAATTAATGGTGAAGATGATGATGATGATGGTAATGATAATTATTATTTTTATTATTATTATTATTATTATTATTATTATTATTATTATTATTATTATTATTATTATTATTATTATTATTATTATTATTATTATTATTATTATTATTATTATTATTATTATTATTATTATTATTATTATTATTATTATTATATAATTATTAATTTTTATTATAATTATTATTATTATTTATTACTCTTTATTTGTATTATTATTATCATTAAGCATAAAAAATAGTTAAATTAATGAAAAAAATTTTATTTTTTTTTTTTTATTTTTTTTTGTTTAAAAAAATATTCATTTTTTTTTGTTGCTAATATATTATATATATATATATATATATATTATATATATATATATATATATATATATATATATAATATATATATATATATATATATATATATATATATATATATATATATATATATATATATATATATATATATATATATATATATATATATATATATATATATATATATATATATATATATATATATATATATATATATATATATACACGAGTTTATATTAATATGCATTTCTACAATTCAAACTCGTAATTTATGCAACGAATAACTAACTCTCTACGTGTTAAAATTAAACTTTTTGAGCTAGTGTAAAAATAAGGAAACAAATGAAGTGTTAATTGGAATTTAATCTTTTTCTCTTTCTCTTCTTGTTTCAAAATTTTTGTTACCTTTATTTGTTACCTTTTTGTTACCTTTTTGTTACACACATACACACACGCATATATATATATATATATATATATATATATATATATATATATATATATATATATATATATATATATATATATATATATATATATATATATATATATATATATAGGGGGTGTGTGTGTGTGTTCGTATGTGGGAAGAGAGTTATGGGTTTGAGTGAAGGAAGAAAATATGGACTGTTGGGTTGGGCAAGAAAAATCCTCTGAACTTCGGGTTTAATCCATTGTTTTTTTTTTTTTATATATTTTATTTTATTTTATTTTATTTTAGCGCCAAACTGACACAGAAGATTAAGTGTATATTATACATCTTGCATATAGGTGTTCCTATTCATACCCATTAAACACCTCGCATACAACAAAGATTACACCTTACACTTACACTTATTCTTTATCAATTTAAGAATCTCAGAAGATCCCCTTCCCTTACGTCACTCTGGAGTTTGCTGACTTTGCACTTTGGTGGTGGAGTTGGTGTCACTGAATGCTGGAAATATATTAATTGATGCAACATCTTTTTTGTTGATTAATTTCTGCAATATTAACGATCTTTATTCCAATTTTCATTTCGCAGATACATCATTTTTCTTTCTCCAGACTTCATCTTATGTTTTGTTTCGAAATTCGTGTGTTTGATGTTTCTGAAAGGAAACCCTATTCAATTTCCGAATTTCTATTTCTATTATCAAGATTCATCTAAAGTGGATTTGGTGAATTTGTATGCTTCACAACGTTCTCGTGTTTTAGTCTTTTGTATTCTTGTGTTCTCGTGCTCTTTTGCCAATCTGCTACTAAGTATATTTGAGCTGTGTATTCTTCCCCCCAATATATGTGTATTTGACTTATAATTATTTGACTAACTAAAATATAACCATATTCAAAAGCTGGTTTTTTTTTTTTTGAAAGTGGTTCTAGCCGTTTCTGAATGATGTAGGCATTATATATTATGAGTATTTACACTCCCAAAACACTTCTCGAAAGAGTGGAGTCTAGGACTTTTCGCGTCAAACCCTGCCACTATCAGTGTTTTTTTTTTTTTTTTTTTTTTTTTTTTTTTGAAAACCTGTTTCTAACTGCCAAATTGATTTTCCCCTTTCCTTTTATAATCGC
>SEYY01013762.1:160000-162500 GCA_009176605.1 Armadillidium nasatum
ATCAATTGCTAAACTCTGTACTTGATAGACAGTATATTGTAACTCTTTCATTTCTTGACAAAATACTTTCAAGTACATTAGGAATTTCAAAACTACTTCAGAAAGTTGACTGTGATTTTGTTGAAGCATTGTATCATATATTCGATGGCGTTTAGATGCAGACTTATTATTCAAAGATCTCTTTGATGAAGCCACTTGTCTTTCTTCAAAATTATATATAAATATATCAGTGTCTCGATATACACTTCGTCAAGTAAAAGTGACGAAGTTAAATATTATTATACAGAAGTAATATTATAAAATGCATCTTTTTATTCCTTTGTTGAACAAATTTATTAATGAATTGGAAGACCGGATCAAAAAAGACAATAATTTGTTACAATCATTTCAATAATTTATTCCAGGGCGTTGTTTTAGTTTTGATTTATTTTCATTATCTGAACTTACGGCTTGCACAAGATTTTACTCAAACTTTCTCCCTAAACCTGACAACATAAACATGGAATTTGTGTGTGTGTGTGTGAAAAGATACTTTGTGGCTGAAAATGTAGGGGAGGGGCATGCCAACCCTTTAAGAATGGCTAGATCTGTACAATTCTTGGTTTGAGATACTTCGTGGCTGAAAATGTAGTGAAGGGCAATGCCTACCCTTTATGAATACCTAGATCTGTACAATTCTTGGCTTGAGATACTTTGTGACTGAAAATGTAGGGGAGGTCCATGCCTACCCTCTATGAATGGCTAGATCTGTACAATTCTTGGCTTGAGATACATTGTGGCTAAAAATGTAGGGGAGGGCCATGCCTACCCTTTATGACTGGATGGATCTGAACAATTCTTGGCTTGAGATACTTTGTGGTTGAAAATGCAGGGGAGGGTTTATGAATGACTAGGTCTGTACAATTCTTGGCTAGCATATTCAACAATATCGAAAGGACTCCCTTCTAGGTTTGTATCTAATTTAGACCTTCCTATTTGCCTCATTTCTCGTAAAACAATTTAGAAAATATAAATACGCATTATAAAGATTCCTCTGTAGCTACAAAGAATTTCAAACAGATAATATGAAATAAGCGTGTTAGTGTAACTGAACAACTGCGTGTTGCTGAGCACTTATTTATTAAAAAAAAAATAGGCAAAAATTAGTACCTATAATTTCTACCATAATATTTTGTGACACCAATGATATCGCTATTCGAGGTAGCACTGCATATACCGGCAATTTTTCCGTTTGCTAAAATTCAGAGTAAAAGCTGGAGATGCTGTTCTTTGAAATCATGCGGAGCAAAGTCAAATACACATCACATATGATTCAGAATGAACTTTATTTATTTGTGGAAAGTTGATATGTAATCAAATTGTGAATGAAATAAACAATTGTGAATATTTCGCCCTTTTAGCTGACAGACAGCAGACATATCCGGGAGAGAACAGCTATCGATTGGTGTTCACTTCGTTGAAAAGGATCTCGATGTACGTGAAGAATTCCTTGCCTTTATCTCTCTTGAAAAACTGAAAACTGATGATATAGCAAGAGCTATATTTGTCTACGAGATATATACAATTTAAATATGAGTAAGCTTGTTGGACTTATGTTTGATGGGGGCTCCACCATGGATGGCAAAAAAAAAATGGAGTTCAAAAGTTAATAATAGATCAGTACCGTAAAGCTAGATTTTTTCACTGTAGTCCCCATCGTTTAAATTTAGTAATTAATGACGTAAATGCTGTTCCAGAATTTCGAAACGCTGTTGAAATTGTAAAACAAGTTGTAAAAATTTTTCCGTGAAAGTACGTTACGCAGAAATTGGGCAGCAAGTATGCCATTGTTATGCGAAACACGATGGTCTTCAGTTATAAATTTTGAATATTTTTTGAAAATTTTAGGAAAATAAAATTATCATTAGAAAATCTCTTTTCTGATTCAGATGAAAAGCAAACCACACGAACTGCAGCATGTCAGCTTTCATCAGCAGCAGAAGTCCTACATTTCTCATCTGTATAATAATCATGAAGAAATATAGTTTATGTTTGGAGCCTATAGCAAATATTCTTCAAACTAAAGTAATAAATTTGGATGAGGTTCATTGTCACATAGAAAAACTTTTAAATATTTTAAAAACCGATAGAAGGGAAAATAATGCTGAGTCTGTTTTTAAAGGAATTTTTAAAAAAAGTTAAGAATTTTTGTGAAGATTTTTTTTACCACGAAGAGTATCAAAAAAAAATCAGAGCCTCGGTGACATCAAAAGGTTCTGCTGAGAATTGCTTCAGAGTTGGACTATCTACACCTTACCTTGAATCTTTTATTTTATCTCCGAGTATAAGATTTTCAGAACACAATATAACATCTACCTTTCTTTATATTTTGCACCCAGTTAGAATAAGAAAATTAACCAAATCAGTATAATTAAAAAAATTGAGTTCATTACAACCGAATATAACAATGACAACCTAATGGTTGAAGCAAAATCTTGGTTTAAATCAAAGATAGGGAACA
>SEYY01013762.1:167500-170000 GCA_009176605.1 Armadillidium nasatum
CAATTTATTAAGCAAAACTTATTTGAGAATTTTGATTGCTATATGCAAAGTATATATGTATGTATATATATATATATATATATATATATATATATATATATATATATATATATATATATATATAATATATATATATATATATATATATATATATATATATATATATATAAATAATTCTTACCCTTGAAATATAAAACTATGTAATTTTGAATTTTAAATAGAAAAAAAATTAATATAAAATATATTATATATATATATATATATATATATTTATATATATATATATATATATATATATATATATATATATATATATATATATATATATATATATATATATATATATATATATATATATATATATATATATATATATATATATATATATATATATATATATATATATATATATATATATATATATATATATATATACGTATATGAATGATATATGCTGTAACAGCGTGAAATATTGTAGCGCATATATTAAGAGAAAAAGCTTTCCGGAGCGCAAATACGAACACTCTTACTACCACCAAAGCTGATTCAGAACTGAAGTCTGAAGGTAATTTTTAGAGTGATTCGAAAATTTGGCTTCTCAGGTGGCAAACGACACGGCTGACTGGATGGCTTTCGTTCCTTGTGATAAAATAAAAATTTTTGTGTTTGATTGCATGTTTTTGTGTATGCGAGATTCTTGACTTAATTTTTAGGTGATAAAATTAGCATAGTATTTTTATATGCATAGAATTTAGAAATTTATATTTTTTGTATTTTATTTCAATTTTGTGGTTGATGTTTCTAGAGTGTATCTATTTTATCTAATTCTATAATAAATGTAGTTATTCTTTTGTTTTTCAACTGGATCACCTTTAGACACATGTTTCGCAGGTGTTCCTCGAAGCCAGTCTGGACGCCAGGTGATGCTTCACAACACAGTTTTCCGGTAAAGACTCGGGAAAAATGTTACCATTCCTTTTTCTTTGTTTATTTTCTCAAACCGGAAGGATTATATACTTTATATTTAACCACAATTAGATCAGGTACAGTATTGAAATTTTAAATAACAGTAAAATGTAGTTTAACACATACAAAAGAACCAAGCACCATAACATGAATATATATATATATATATATATATATATATATATATATATATATATATATATATATATATATATATATATATATATATATATATATATATATATATATATATATATATATATATATATATATGAGAAACAGCAGAAGAAAGCTGACAACCTAAAAAATATTTAGACTCGAATGTTCTTTTGAAGAGAATAAACTCGGAATGAAAAGTGTAACTCGATTGTGAACCGTATCTGATTATGGGAAGAGGTGCAAAATCTAGAAACTTTTACTTTCAGTCTTATCGCATGAAGGTACTCTAGAATCATCACAGAAGACTAATGCACCTAGAAACATGACCTTCTAGAGATTTCTAGGTGAGAGTTTAGATGATAGATGAAAGAAGATGCTAGCTGGTCTCACTGAAAAAGTGAAAATCCCTACCAGAAGGGGGGGGGGGGAACTCAAGGACTATCATTAAAATTCAGCACAGAGAAAATATCTTCTACAGGAATCTCTAAGATAAAGTTTAGATGATAGAAGGAAGATGTTGGTCCCAATGGGAGTCATATATATATATATATATATATATATATATATATATATATATATATATATATATATATATATATATATATATATATATATATATATATATATATATATATATATATATATATATATATATATATATATATATATATATATATATATATATATATATATATTATATATATATATATATATATATATATATATATATATATATATATATATATATATATATATATATATATATATATATATATATATATATATATATATATATATATATATATATATATATATATATATATATATATATATATTATATATATATATATATTATATATATATATATATATATATATATATATATATATATATATATATATATATATATATATATATATATATATATATATATATATATATATATATATATATATATATATATATATATATATATATATATATATATATATATATATATATATATATATATATATATATATATATATATATATATATATATATATATATATATATATATATATATATATTAGTGATGGCATCCGCATCCGCATCCGCATGCGCGGATGCGGAACATCCGCACAAAAATCAACATCCGCATCCGCATCCGCATCCGCATTTTCGAAAATTCAACATCCGCATCCGCATCCGCATCCGCACTTTCGGAAATTCAACATCCGCATCCGCATCCGCATCCGCACTTTCAAAAATTCAACATCCGCATCCGCATCCGCATCCGCATCCGCACCTCTCCAAAATTCGACATCCGCATCCGCATCCGCATCCGCAAATTAGAAAATATGACATCCGATCCATCACTAATATATATATATAT
>SEYY01013762.1:175000-177500 GCA_009176605.1 Armadillidium nasatum
ATATATATATAAAGTATTATATTTGCATTCTTTTAGTACAACCTGAAAATATTACTCCTCTTAAATTTGCTATTATTATAATTATTAGTTAAAATAATAATAATAATAATAATAATAATAATAATAATAATAATAATAATAATAATAATGACAATAATAATAATGATAATAATAATAATAGTACCTGTAGATAACATATAGTGTTAACGTCTCGTTGCTGAGAAAAAAAAAAGTCAAGAGTTGTTAGAAAGTAAGAGAGAATTTATTGGTCATTTGACACTGGGCTCAGCCCTATCCAATATGCTAGTGAAATTGGAGCTCCCAATGAATATTTAAATTCCACACACGGGTCGATCAGACTACTTGTACTGTCAGTACTATGAGTATCTGTACTGTGGCAAAGAAATCAATTCTTCCAACCCGAACTAAACAATAATTTTTTTTTTTTTTTAACTTTCTAGTCACGAAATTTTCCAATAACTAAAACTTTAAAATTAATAGAAATTTTTCATCCTCAAATCTCTAAATTGGGACAGAGAATAAACGTTTTTTTTCTGTTTAAAAACCTCTTTTCCATTTGTCAGTGATAATTCTCACACAATTACATTAACATATCTTTCAAAAATTCACAACTAAATTTTTTCTTTGTATATTCTTAGCCTTTTTTTCAGCGACTTTCATGGAAGAATCTAAATTAAATAAAATCCGACTAAATAAAATCTAAAATCTATTTAAATAAAAATATATTTTAGCTTGAATACTGCTCTAGAATCTCTAGAACATCCTTACACAGCCACAGTTCATTTCTTTGTATAGAAACTTATATAAAAATAAGCATGACATGCATAAAATAGGTTCACCTTCGCATCTCTTACTAGTTACTAGTTTTTGCACTTCAGAAACGCTTGGAAAACCTCTCCATTTTTAGCACTAGTTACCTTACTATTTACTATGATTACTGTCCTTTTGATCTTATATTTCACAGCTTCTCTTTATGTGCACTACCAGAAAGTCCTAAAACATTTTTTCACTTATTTTCTCTACTTTCTTAGATTTATATTTTCAAATAAAGTGAGTCCGGGGATATCTGCCTATGGTCTATAATAAGTCTTCTGTCAATACTCCTTCTCTAGTACGTGTATATAGGTCAACCATTTCACTAGAAAATTTATAAAAAATTTACTAGATTTAGATAAAAATTTATTGTGGTACAGTATGAAAATAGATAACTTGACAGTACTGTCTTGCAAGACATTTCTCTGTCTATAAACTAAAAAAAATAAAAATAAAATAAAAAAATAGTAAAAAAAAATAAAAAATACTGTTCTACTAATGTAAATTATTCTTGCCAAATTCAATAAAACTAAAAATTTATGCACTCTCCCATTAAGAGGTAAGGTGCGTATGTAATTACCTAAACCAAGAACTTGTTCAAACCCTCTAAATATTTTAAAGGAGAGATAATAAACCAAGGGTACTTTTCCTTTATAGAGGGAGACGACGTTAAAAAACTTCACTGGAAACAACTCAAATAGAAAACCTTGTATTGGAGTTGGAGACAACTGAATACGTCATTAAGATCGAAATAAACCTTTACCTAAACTGCACATTAAGCACGATATTGATTTTTAGTATAAGAATAATCAGGCACTAGATTTTCTTGTTCAATAATAAAACTCTTCTAATGTTATATTGGCAAAATCAGGTCAATTTCCAGTCATAAGGTATAACTTTATTATTAAAATTTTCCATATAATAAATTTATACAATACGTAAGCACTTTCAGGTAAAAAAAAAAAAAAAAAAAAAAAAAAAAATATATAATTATATATATTATATATATATATATATATATATATATATATATATATATTATATATATATATATATATATATATATATATAATATATATATATATATATATATATATGAAATAAAGGTTAACATTCTTACCTTCTCTTCTCCGTGTAGTCGGTTTCGAAAACGTAATCTTTCTCTTCACGTAATTATAATCATCGACAAGATTATTACTAGAAGCAAATCGAACGTATTCGACCTCTTCCTCGACACTCGTTAAACAAATTTTCGATTTCGTCGAATAAGACTTTTTTAATTTCGATAAATTTTCAGATTCGATATTATTGTACGAATTGTTATTATTATAATTATAATTTCCGTAATTTTTGTCGATAAATAAATCGTTCAAAGAATCGTAATATAAATTACCGAAAGAATAATAATTATTTCCATTTTGGTACGTTTTATCGAAATGTATATTTACTTTATTTAAATTCGGTAAACTTTTTCGAAAAAATTTGGTCTCGCTTATTGTCGATAAATTAGAATTGTATTTTATTCCATATAAAGGCGAATTAGGGCAATATCGCCGTCGCATCTTAATATATATATATATATATATATACTATATATATTATATATATTATATATATATATATATAATATATATATATATATATATATATATATATATATATATAT
>SEYY01013762.1:190000-202500 GCA_009176605.1 Armadillidium nasatum
AAAAAAAAAAAATAATAATAATAATAATAATAATAATAATAATAATAATAATAATAATAATAATAATAATAATAATAATAATAATAATAATAATAATAATAATAATAATAATAATAATAATAATAATAATAATAATAATAATAATAATAATAATAATAATAATAATAATAATAATAATAATAATAATAATAATAATAATAATAATAATAATAATAATAATAATGAAATATATCTTCAGTTGAATCTTGAAGATAAAATTATTAAGAAAGTGTATTGTACTCGACTAGGTGGAAGGATGACCGATTCCTTTCCACACCATTTCAACCTTTCCTTAAGGTCTTTCACCCAGGTACCTATTTCCTCACAAATAAATAGACAACGCCCATACCGGTCTTTGCACCTGAGTAATTGAACTGATAGTCTAGTGTCACAACACTTGGTCAACGAGGAAATAATAATAATAATAATAATAATAATAATAATAATAATAATAATAATAATAATTAATTATTATTATTATTATTATAATGATAATAATAACAGTAATAATAAAAATAATTATTATTATTATAATGATAAAAATAACAGTAATAATAATACTAATAACAATATAATATATATAATAATAATAATAATAATAATAATAATAATGAAATAATAAAAGTAATAATAATAATAATAATAATAATAATAATAATAATAATAATAATAATAATAATAATAACAACAACAACAATAATAATAATAATAAAATAATAATAATAATAAATAATAATAATAATAATAATAATAATAATAATAATAATAATAATAATAATAATAATTCCATCTCAGTTTCTATATACAATGGCAATTAGGAGACACTCAGTGGTTTTCTTTGAGCCAATGTTTAATACATACAAGAATAATAATAATAATAATAATAATAATAATAATAATAATAATAATAATAATAATAATAATAATAATAATAATAATCATAATAAAAATAAAAAACTACTTTTACTACTACTACTAATAATAATAATAAAATAATTATAAAAACAATAACAATAATAGTAATAATAATAATGATAATAATAATAATAAATAATAATAATAATAATAATAATTATTATTATTATATTATATTATTACTGTTATTCTATATAATAATCTCCCTGATGACATAAAAAATGAAAGATCAATCAAACCATATGCGAGCAAAATTAAAAAAAATATTCATTAATTTGTTTTGAACCATTATTATAAATATTATTATTATTATTATTATTATTATTATTATTATTATTATTATTATTATTATTGCTATTATATTTTATTATTACTACTATTATTATTTTTTTTTTTTATTATTATTATTATTATTATTATTATTATTTTTTATTATTATTATTATTATTATTATTTTTTTTTTTATTATTACTATTCTTGTTGTTATTTTAATCATTAAAATTTTTATTACTTTGATTATTAACTTTATTATTATTATTATTATTATTATTATTATTATTATTATTATTATTAAAATCAGATATTCTACAACATCCACTAACATTACTTCCATTATTGCAAATATTAATACGATTATTAATATTATTATCTTTGTTACTGCCACTGTTTAATATTGTTATTATTTTTTTTATTGCAAAGTTTATTATAAATTTAAGATTTTTAGATTACAGTTATTATTACTATTAATGTTATTATTATTATTATTATTATTATCATTATTATTATTATTGATATTATTGTTTTTATTTCTATTATTATATTTGAAGTAAATATCATCATTGCTATTATTATTACTAGCATTATCGTCTGAAACATTATAAGTAAGGTCTCTGTTTTTGTTACTTGCTTGATCAATATTTCTAGACTTTTGTTACTGTAGAAGTAACCTATCATAACTTATAATTATTAAACAAAGTAAAATATATTTATATTTATTTGTATTAAACATTGGGGCTCAGAGGAAACCGCAGTGTTTTCCCCTAGCAATCCTTTCTCAGAGAACTGGACAGTCACAATATTATTATAGAATTTAGTAGTTTAGGGCTTACTTTTAAACTTTAAACCTGTAAATGTACCATTTCCTGAATAAAACTTTGTGAATTGAATTATTATTATTATTATTATTATTATTATTATTATTATTATTATTATTATTATTATTATTATTATTATTACTCTATTTTCTGTCAATACGGGGTTGTGCAAGTGAGTACTAGTTATAACTTCTGATCTATGCAGAAAAAGATAATTCGTACATTATCAGGATTGTGTAATTACTATGAACATACAACCTCACTTTTCAAAAGTTTATCTATACTGAAGCTTTATAATATCTATACTCTCGCTGTAAGCAGCCACATCTTTAAAGTCATAAATGGCAATGCGAATCAACTGCTAACTAACCTAATTATACAGAACCAAACTGTGAGAACTACCAATCTCAGTAGACCATATTCCCTTACACATAGACAAAACTAAATACTTTCTAACTAAATCTCGGAGGGCCATCTCATACAAGGGCATAGATGAGTGGAACAGTCTCCCTATAAAGTATCAGCAATCACCCAGTCTAGGGTCTTTTAGGAAAACTATTAAAAATACTTATTAAAATACTAAAACCTACTTATGTGCGTATCTTCTTTAAGCAGCCTATTAGTTATAATTAATTGTGAAAATGATGATGATGGTAGTGATTGTTATTATTATTACCGTAACTATCAATACTGATTGATCTCATTATTTTATTATTATTATTATTATTATTATTATTATTATTATTATTATTATTATTATTATTATTATTATTATTATTATTGCAGGAATGTTAAAACTTTCTGAAATCGACACCACCCTGCATCATGCGGGATATGATGCAATGTATAAAAAATTATTATTATTATTATTATTATTATTATTATTATTATTATTATTATTATTATTATTATTATTATTATTATTATCATTATTGGTATTGTTATATTTGTTTGTTATTGTTATTTTTATTATTATTGTTATTATTATTAAAATAATTTTTATACTTAGTATTATTAATACTATTTTAATTAATTACTATTTATTATTGTTATTAAATTTGAATATTCTTTTTTTTTTTTTTTTTTTTTTTTTCTATATATAAACTAAATAGGTTTGATAATTTTTTATGTAATACATTTCGTGTGTAAAAAGATATTTTACCTTTGTATGTAAATTTAAATGGTTTGAAACAAAATTTGGGCTTATAGGACGATTTCGTCACCCCAGAAGCCTTTTTAAGTTAAAACGAAAGAAAAATGTTATATATATATATATATATATATATATATATATATATATATATATAATATATATATATATATATATATATATATATATATATATATATATATATATATATATATATATATATATATATATATATATTATTTTATATCATTATTGTAAATTTTTCCTTTTTATCTGAATAAGTTTTTTTGATTGATTTAATTATTTATTATTATTATTATTATTATTATTATTATTATTATTATTATTATTATTATTATTATTATTATTATTATTATTATTATTATTATTATTATTATTATTATTAATTATTAATATTAATATTATTATTATTATTATTATTATTATTATTATTATTATTATTATTATTATTATTATTATTTTAAGAAAGGTAAAGCAGAATAAGTAAAAGCAAAATTTGAGGATAATTTATACCACTAGTGATAAATATGTCGTAATTTCCCTTCTTAAAACAATTCAAATTATTTTTTTATATTGCAACATGTTTTCTTTCTCCTGCGAGACTCCTACCAAATTTGAGTGTTTTGTGTTAATTACATTTTGTATAAAAGTTCTTACTGAATAAAGATTACTTTAAGTATTTATTATATATATTTCCTTAAGAATTGTTGGCTCTTTCTTATAATGTATCACATCGTCGGAACTCAAAGGAAAACATTTGTGTGTGTGTGTGTGTGTGTGTGTGTGTGTGTGTGTGTGTGTGTGTGTGTGTGTTTTGTGTGCGTGAGCGTTTGTGTGGAATATTTGAGGAATAACTGTTATTATTAATTACATACAAAAGAAGACACTAATTTGTAAACATGCTTAAATTAGTCCTTACCTTCGTCAGAGAGGGCTTCTCTGTTTGTCTCAGCAGTAGGAGGTAACATCGTTTTCTTTACCAAAGGTTCGTCGTCAGAAGAATTAGAGAGAATACTCCCTCCTCGACCTCCGACGTCTTCCAACTCCGGACGGCACTTCGGAAGGTGGTCAAAATTAGCAAATGAATAGGAAAGATCGTGAGGATTAAAGTTCTCAAGGTGTTTCGATAAGTATCCCGAAGGAGCGGGAGAAGAGAAACTCCTGTAGGAGAATTTTCTCTTAGCAGCCGAAGGTGGAGATTCAAAATGCCTCGGGAAATGACTTGGTTCTGTCCGAGTCGAGCAGGCAGCTACTGAAGACTTACTATATGAAGACAATGAAGAGCTCGACTTCCTCCTGAAGGAGGGAGAATTTATGGGTGACACAGAGTTGGGGGACGGAGAGATGTTTGTCCACCATGCGTTGAGTGGGGAAAATTCCTGAGAAGGACTTGTTGACCATGTCTTTCGACCTCCTATAAAAAAATAGGATATATATATAAATATATATATATATATATATATATATATATATATATATATATATATATATATATATATATATATATATATATATATATATATATATATATATATATATATATATATATATATAATCCCAATACTAAAATTTGTAACAATATTAAAATTCTAAACATAAAAGTTAAACTCGCCATAACCCTTCAAGTCCTAATCTTCTTCGGGTGACAAAATATGAACAAAAACAGATAGACAAAAATAAACAAATAAATAAATAAATAAATAAATAAATAAAGTTGACTGGAAATGTCACGTGAAATAGTTATCCTACACTGTCAACCAAACTTTCCTATAAGAAGGGAATTGTTCCTTAAAAAATTTATTAAAAATTATTATTTATTCTATATAAATCTTCGGCATTTATTCTTCTAATAATAAATCACACGTATCATAATTTTGCTTCATTAAATACTCATTCAGTTGACATAATTCAAGTTTACTTTATAATTATTCTTCATTACCACTACCAAAATCCTTATTGGGAATACATATATATATATATATATATATATATATATATATATATATATATATATATATATATATATATATATATATATATATATATATATATATATTATATATATATATATATATATATATATATATATATATATATATATATATATATATAACCTATCCATTTTGAGATATTTTAGAAAATCTATCAGTATAATTCTCCCAAACTCTCTCGTTTCTGAATTCTTTATTTTGTTCTTTTTCTTCTTTTTGTTCTTTCTGTTCTTTTTGTTCGGTAAAACTTTCTTCTTCAGTTTCTTCTTCGAGTGAGAGTGACCTGAGGGCTTTAGAGGAGGCGACTTTTGAGGGGAAAAATGCAGTTGGGGGATATTCTTTCCTTCTTGGGAATGGACTTCCTTCTCGAGGGGATAATTCTTCTGTGTTTATATATATATATATTATATATATATATATATATATATATATATATATATATATATATATATATATATATATATATATATATATATATATATATATATATATATATATATATATATATATATATATATATATATATATATATTATATCATGCAAAGGAAGGCAGTATCTTACCTAATGAATGTCTTTGATTTTGAGTATCGCTGTAATATAACCTTTGGTGAAAATATGGATGAGGAAGATCTTCAACCTGTTTTTCAAGATTCTTCAAAATCTTCCTTTGCTTCTCTTTCCACTCTTGGATGCAAAGAAGATTATCTCTCTCAAAATCTGATAAAGGACGATCATGGTCAGATTTCTTGAAGAAGACGTAGTGTTGGTCAATTCCTTCGGGAGAAGCGTCTGAACTCCCATAACGGCTGCTACCGGAGCTTGTTAAGTCTTTCGTTTTACTTTGATAGTCTTGATGGTACGTCGGTAAGAATGGACTTGAAAGAGAGTAATGAATCTCGTTTGGACCTCGAACTGGTGTACTTTTGCGATGAGTACATTTTGGACTGCCAATGATCTGACTCAGGCTAACGCTGCCATTGTGTTTCTATATATATATATATATATATATATATATATATATAATATATATATATATATATATATATATATAATATATATATATATATATATATATATATATATATATATATATATATATATATATATATATATATATATATATATATATATATATATATATATATATATATATATATATATATATATATATATATATATATTATATTATATATATATATATATATATATATATATATAATATAATATATATATATATATATATAATATATATATATATATATATATATATATATTATAATATATATATATATATATAATATATATATATATATAATATATTATATATATATAATAATATAAATTTGAAGAAACTACAATTTGGTGACAACTGAAATATTATGAATATTAAAGGACTACAATTTATAATTATTAATTAAAATACCTCTTTGTATTCTAAATCTTCTTTACATTGAGGGTAGTTTAAATCGTGGTCCTCAAATTTTGTGTATATCAAGTTCTTTGGTCTTACAGCAGTGTTGGATGATTTTTTATCGTTTCTTGAACATGTACAAGTCAACCCTTCAAAATTCTGAAAGAAAATGAATCGAAAGAAAATAGTTATTATGGGTAACCTATTTATTTTGAATTATTTTTTTTTAATTTCAATTTTAAAATTCGTTTATATGGAAACTAAAATGGCTTGCTACTAAAGAGAAAAGTTATTGTTTGTATAGAGATTAAGAATAATAAAAAAATCACCAAGAAGAAATAGGTCAGTGTGCCATCTTTTTAAGTTACTATCTTTTTCTTATTTTACCGATATCAGAATTATTGTTCATAGAAACTACAGGAAACATTATGTGGTGATATTTATACAATCAAAGGCCTTCGACAGGGGCATAAGATCTTGCTCTTTCATCTTACTTTCTTCTTGTATCTTCCTTCACTATGTTCGCTCACTTCCCGCTTTTTTTTTTTTTCCTATCGTTTCATATCGGCCTTTGTCGATGGGATTATTTCTTCCTCTTTTACCGATAGTGGTGATCAACAAATATTAGTCTTCTCTCCTACTTTATTCCTACTATTAATACATAACCTTCTCAGTATTTCACACAGATACCTCGACACACCATCCATATATATATATATATATATATATATATATATATATATATATATATATATAATATATATATATATATATATATATAATATATATATATATATATATATATATATATATATATATATATATATATATTCTCCTGAGAATTTTTTTTATTAAAGTTACATGTAACGGGCATTAGTCTATTTGAGGAGGGGTTTTTAAAGGAAGTTTCTTCCTAGGACCCACGCGAGGGATCAAACCAGCTCCTTTAAGCAAGTGAGTCAATCACTCTACAGCTATGCCACGGTAGCGATATGTACTTCGTTTTCTACATAAAAAAAATCCTTAGAGAACTTTGTTTCAAAAATGCTGTTAGAGCAGCTTGGAATAATATATAGATTTCACTCTGGTTTCAAGATTTTCTTTTCTTAACGCTGTTGCTAAACTGAACAAGGGTCTCATCTACCCTTGTATGAACAAGGGTCTCATCTACCTTTGTATGTTAAAGGGTCTCATCTACCCTTTTATGTATAAGGGTCTCATCTACTCTTGTATTATAAGGGTCTCATCTATCCTTGTATGTATAAGGGACTCATCTACCCTTCTATGTATAAGGACCTCATTTACCCTTTTATGTATAAGGGTCTCATCTACCCTTGTATGTATAAGGGTCTCATCTACTCTTAAATGTAATACAACTTTCAGATTTGGAAAACACTACTACTATACTACTTACTATTGGTAAGGTTAATTTTCAGGTTAAAATCGTACAAACTGTACTTTATATCCTAATCCTCTTTGACTCTTTACTGTTTCGACGAGACATCCGCTCTCCATCCCTTTTATATAAAGGTTACAGTGGCCGTTGCCGGAGGGGGTTCACCACTTGCATTCTAATACCTTTACAACTACAGGGTTGCGTCTTCACAGAGTTTGCCTTGAGAGACTTTGCATATGAGTTTATGGTAACAGGTCATATATATATATATATATATATATATATATATATATATATATATATATATATATATATATATATATATATATATATGTATAATAAAGAAATATTTGTTTAATAAGATTTTTAATATAATTATTTTTAAAAAAATTTCTAAGATTTTAAATTTTTTTAATAATATTTAAACTTTAATATAATGGTAAAACTTTACATATTCATTATTTTAATTAATATCTCAATTTAAATATATATATATATATATATATATATATATATATATATATATATATATATATATATATATATATATATATATATATATATATATATATATATATAACTCTGGTGAGTAAAGGGCAGAGGCCTACCAGTTTCCATCAGAGTTGGGGAAAAACCGGAAATCTGGTTGTTAATGGCCGACATGTTCCGATACACGGCGTTTAAAAGTGTGCAAGTCAAAGGAAGTTGGGAAAATAGATAAAGGGAATATGTTCCCAACTTTACCAGTAGAGTACATGTAAGACTGAGCATAGCGGTTAAGTCTGGAGTCGGAGAGTTGGACAGAGAAAGAATGAAATTATGTAGAAAGCCGTGTCGCACGAGCCCTTCTCAGTGGAAGAGGTATGCGACGCGAGAATTCAAAAGAGCAGTGTCCGTTGATATAGCGACAATATAGAGAGAGTGACGCAATAATTCGACGGGGAGAAAGAGATTTGAGATAATTTGTGAAAGCAAAAGAGTTTATAAGACGAAGCGCCATAAAATCCATTTTTTCGAGAAGAGATATATTTGTCGAACCACCCCAGAAGCGTGGGTCGTACTCCATTCAGGGACGAACAATACCCCTATAAATAGCAAGCAAATTAGGTAACATAAAAAATCCAGAAGGCGCCTCAGAACACTTAATCTCTTAGAAGCTTGTTTAGAAAGAGATGTAATATGATGCTTCCAAGAAAGATCACTAGAAAAAGATAACCGAGAATATTGAGGACAGATGAAGGTTTGAATCAAGTTTTTTGAAGAAGATATCATAGTTGTGTGAAAGGATGTGTCGAGTACAAACATGGAGGAACTGAGTTTTTGAGGTATTGAAAACGACTATGATTTCTCTAACCGAACTTGAAATAAGAGAAAATAAGAAGTCAGTTGCTTCAAGGCCACCCTTGCTGTTGGGAGGGATGTTTTTGAAAGTGAAAGGAGTAATGAAGGGTGAAGTCATTAGCATAGGTAAAGGCTGAATAAGCACACGTTTCCAGCAACAAAAGAAGGTTGAAATAGAGACAGAGACGAAATAGTTACCAAGGCAGAGCCCAAGCTCAAAAAAACAAGTTTTGAGAACCACAGGAGGAATACCATCATGACCATACGGCTTCTTAGTGTTAAGCTCAGAGAGAGCAGAAATTACATCTTTAAAAGAAATCACAATATTAATCTTAAATGAGTTGGAAGGGGTGGAAGGAATAGGAATAGCTACTGAATCGTCTAAAGTAGAGTTAGAGACGAAAGCTTGAGTGAATATTTTAGCTTTTATAGAAGGTAAAACGTCAGTGGTGCCATCAAAAGATACTAGAGGAGGGAAAGAGTAAGAAGCAAAGTTAGAGCTGACATTTTTACAAAACGTCGAAAGAGTGCGAGAAAGAGGAACTAGAAAGATTATTTCATTTACGATGGAGAAAAGAGTTTTTGGTGTCACGAAGAATAGATTTTGCACGATTCCTGGATGAAATATAAGATAAATGAGTTTCTGGTTTGAAGACGTCGGCAATCCCTGAAGGTAATAATCTCTGCGGTGGACAACACAAGAACAAGTAAAGTTAAATCAAGATTTGTTAAGTTTACTTGAAGGGAAAGATTTTGGAATGTTCTCTTTCATGCCACAGTGAATCACCTCGGTTATGAGCTCAGCCCATTCTAAGGGACCCCTCCCACGGAAGCAGTAATCATTCCATAGCAAATAAGAGAAGTATAGTATATATATATATATATATATATATATATATATATATATATATATATATATATATATATATATATATATATATATATATATATATATATATATATATATATATATATATATATATAAATAAATAAGCATACCTATGAAATTCTTATACATGAATCTTATTTCTAAAAAGATAAAAATAAAAACGAAAAAAAAAAATAAATAAATCGGAAGTAGAAAAAAAAATAATAAAAGAAAATAATAATAATCTAAATACTGAAGAGTCGAATGCAGAATCAAAATCCAGAAATCACATAATCGATAAATGGGATAATCAAAATATTCGATTAATCGAAATTCGGAATCAAAACTAATCGGAATCATCATCTGAGTCACAATTGGACAATCATCATAACCATTCCCGATGCCCTGGTTAATCCAGCCCTAAGTTAATAATAAAATTATTAAGATTATAATTTCGTGTTCTGCAAAATAAAAAGCAAGCTCTAGTTTTTAATTTGAAACTTTCTAGTTAACTATATGAAAAATATGGCAAACTATAGCTTATTTTTTTAAAAACTATTTAAAATAAATATAAGGAAAATTAAAAAGCATATGTGTGTGTGTATATATATATATATATATATATATATATATATATATATATATATATATATATATATATATATATATATATATATATATATATATATATATATATATATATATATATATATATATATATATATATATATATATATATATATATATATATATATATATATATATATATATATATATATATATATATATATATATATATATATATATATATATATATATATATATATATATATATATATATATATATATATATGGGTGTAAATTATTTGATAATTAAGATTAGTTTCAGTTTTATTATTATTATTATTATTATTATTATTATTATTATTATTATTATTATTATTATTATTATTATTATTATTATTATTATTATTATTATTCATGTTAAAAGCTCATACTACTATTAAAATTGAAGCTGATAATGGATTATTATAATTAAAGTCTTAAGTTAATAAACTTCAATGATAAAGCATTATAAAATACTATATTAGATGCAGGTTTTAAATATAAGCTAAAAAAATAAAAATTTATATCTATTTATTTATATCTTATTGAAAACTTACTCTTTGGAACTCCATTTTGTTTTTGTTGTCTTTGTTTTTTTTTATTTGTTTTTTTTATTTTTTATTTTTTTTTCGTTCACTTCTTATAGAGAGCAAAAAACAGTCTTTTGACAATTGTTATTTTTTAAATTTATTTTAGTTTCTCTTCAAAGAAAACGGGATAGGAAAGGAAAACGAAAAATCTGAAAATTAAAACAAGAAAATAATTAAAAAAAAGAATATAAATTAAAAATAAAATATTGAATAAAATAAAATATAAATTTATAAACTAAAATAAAAAAAAAAAAGTAAATAAATAAAAAAATAAATACGGTGAAAAACAGATGTTCTCAAATAGCGTTTTTGAACCATGTAAAAAAAAATTCTAACAAAATAAATTTGAAATTCTTATTAAAAAATATTGTACCATACATAAAAGAAAGCTTCTTAATTCAAGGACATACACATAAACTATATATATATATATATATATATATATATATATATATATATATATATATATATATATATATATATATATATATATATATATATATATATATATATATATATATATATATATATATATATATATATATATATATATATATATATATATATATATATATATATATATATATATATATATATATATATATATATATATATATAGTCTGTGTGTGTGCGTGCTTGTGAGAGTGACTTTAATAATTTAAATGAGAAAAAATATTTAATTTCAGGGAAACGAGAAAAAAATTTTTCTCCAAACATTGAAGGCATTAAATGCATGGCATACGAACATCTATATACTGAGACTTTGTCCTCATACCCGAGACCCATGAGTGTTGGGATTTGAATACTTATTGCATTTCTCATATTACCGTTGATTATTCATAATACATTTTGAATGGTTGCAGTCTTAACATCAATTAATCCTGTTTAATTGTCTTTGTGATAATGTTTTTTTTTTTTTTTTTTTTTTTTTTTTGTATCAATACCAAAATTTAATACTTACAAATTCACTTTCTCATCATATATAATCAGAACATACTCTTATTATCTTACAACTGAACTGTTAAATAAGACATATACAATTTCTTTACTCTGAGCATTCAGTATCAAATATAACTA
>SEYY01013762.1:207500-212500 GCA_009176605.1 Armadillidium nasatum
GATTTAAAAGAAAAACGTGATTCGGTAATAGGGAAAAAGGGAAACGTAGATAGGGTTGACTTGATGGTGTAAAGGATCTATTAATAGGAAAAGGTTTTAATATAATATAGGGAAAAAACTGAAACAAAACATGATCACCTGTAGAAAGGTTGTACGTGGAACTTTCTTTAAAGGTTGCAAGACACTGGACAAGGAACAATGCAATTAGACTGTAAACCCGTTAGACTGTAATTTTTGTTCATTCCGAAACTGCAACTGACACCACCCCACAGTTGTGTTATAGATGGCGATGAATAATATATATATATATATATATATATATATATATATATATATATATATATATATATATATATATATATATATATATATATATATATATATAAAGATAAACAGTGAATGAATTTTGGGGATAAAACAAACCGCCTTAATTCCAATAATGCTCTTCTTATCTCTATAAAGATATTCCAAATAAAGTCTTAGACCTTATATATATATATATATATATATATATATATATATATATATATATATATATATATATATATATATATATATATATATATATATATATATATATATATATATATATATATATATATATATATATATATATATATATATATATATATATATATATATATATATATATATATATATATATATATATATATATATATATATATATATATATATATATATATATATATATATATATATATATATATATATATATATATATATATATATATATATATATATATATATATATGTATATATATATATATATATATATATATATATATATATATATATATATATATTATATATACTCTCTGGCCTGCGCATCATGTTTATAGGCAATTAAATAGACATTATCAATAGTTAAGCTATTTTAAGCAATTATAACTGATAGTTCTACCTACAAAGTGAACTATAAAAATATATGTAAAATAGAAAACTCGGTAAGCATAATGGCTCCTGGTTTTATCTTCATGGTAATAAGGTTTTTCTTTCTGTAATATCATTGTCAGTATTTTATGACTATTCAGTTTACTTTTTTTATGTTATATTTTATAGAAGGGATACTGTATTGAATTCTCAGGTTTTACCTTTTGGTATATCTTTTTAAGACTTTTTAATAGATGGATACGCCTTTTTTATTGTTAAATACACAATTATGAGTACTATTGTATTTGGTTCTAAATATTGTGAAATTATTGTGGCCAGAAATACAATTTCTTATTACAAAATATTAAGAATAAAAAGATTAGCAAAATATACTAAAATATTTTAAAGCTTCTTCTGCTCCTTGTAATATTGTTCATTCATCAGATTGTCGTTATTTTAGTACACACACACACATACATATATATATATATATATATATATATATATATATATATATATATATATATATATATATATATATATATATATATATATATATATATATATATATATATATATATATATATATATTATATATATATATATATATATATATATATATATATATATATATATATATATATATATATATATATATATATATATATATATATATATATATATATATATATATATATATATATATATATATATATATATATATATATATATATATCTCCTCTGGTGGGCAAAGGCCAGAGGCCTACCATTGTTCCACCAGAGTTGGGAGGAAAGTCGGAAACATGGTCAAATTAAAGGCCGACGTGACCTGATACACGGCGTTTAAAGGTGCTTAAGTCATAGGTAAGTTGGGAAAATAGATGAAGGAAGTGTGTTCCAGACTTTTACCAGTAGAGTATATGTAAGATTGAGCATAGCGGTTAAGTCTGGGGTCAGAGAGTTGGACAGAGAAAGGATGAGACTGTGTAGAAAGACGAGTCGCACGAGCCCTTCTTAATGGAGGAGGTATGCGACGAGAGAGTTCAGAAGAGCAGTGTCCATTGTAATAGCGATAGTAGAGAGAGAGTGACGCAACAATTCGACGGGCAGAAAGAGATTGGAGAGAATTAGTGAGAGCAGGAGAGTTGATAAGGCGAAAAGCCTAGACTCCACCTTTTCCAGGAGAGCTGTATGAGTGGAACCACCCCAGATGTGTGACGCATACTCCATACAGGGGCGAACAACACCCCTATACAGAGCAAGCAACTGGGGTGGTGTGAAGAAATTCTGAAGGCGCCTCAGAACACCCAACCTCTTAGAAGCTTGTTTAGAAAGAGAGGTAATGTGATCTTTCCAAGAAAGATCACGAGAAAAAGAAACACCGAGAATATTAAGGAGAGATGAAGGAGTTGTGTGTTTTCGAAGAAGTTATCATAGTTGTGTGGAAGATTGTGTCGAGTGGAGAGATGGAGGAACTGAGTTTTTGAGGCATTGAAAACGACCATGTTTTCTGCCCCAATTGGAAATACGAGAAAGATCAGAGGTTAGTTGCTCCAAGGCTACCCTCCTTGAGTCTATTAACTGTTGTTGGGAGGGACGTCTTTCAAATTGAAAAGAAGTAATGAAGGGTGGAGTCATCAGCATAGGAGTGGATAGGAGATGAAGTAATAGAGAGAAGGTCATTAATGAAAAACAGAAAAAGTGTTGGGGATAGGACAGAACCTTGAGGAACACCACTATTAATAGATTTATAGGATGAACGGTGGCCGTCTACAACAGCTGCTATAGAACGACCGGAAAGGAAATCAGAGAGAAGGTCACAGAGAGAAGGATAGATTCCGAAAGAGGGAAGTTTGGAAATCAAAGCTTTGTGCCAGACTCTATCGAAAGCTTTCGATATGTCCAGCGCGACAGCAAAAGATTCACCGAAATGCCGAAGAGCGGAGGACCAAGAGTCAGAGAGAAGGGAAAGAAGATCACCAGTAGAGCGTTTCTTTCGAAAGCCATACTGGCGATCAGAGATAAGATTAGAAGAATTGAGATGTTTCCAAATCTTCCTGTTAAGGATAGATTCGAAAACTTTAGAAAGAACGGAGGTTAAAGAAATAGGACGATAGTTAGAGGGCTTGAGAGGGGTCCCCTTCTTCGGCACAGGCTGAATGAGCGCACGTTTCCAGCAAGAAGGGAAGGTTGAAGTAGAAAGACATAGACGAAATAGTTTACCAAGGCAGGGTGCAAGCTCGGAAGCACAAGTTTTGAGAACCACAGGAGGGATACCATCAGGACCGTACGCCTTCTTAGTGTTAAGCTCAGAGAGAGCAGAAATGACATCTTTAGAAGAAATTACAATTTTAGGCATAAATGAGTTAGAGGGGGTTGAAGGAGTAGAGGAACAGCTCCGGAATCGTCTAAGGTTGAATTTAAGGCAAAAGTTTGAGCAAAGAGTTCAGCTTTAGAGGAAGGCAAAACGGCAGTTGTACCGTCAGAAGATACTAGAGGAGGGAAAGAGGAAGAAGCAAAGTTAGAGTTGACATTTTTTTGCAAAATGCCAGAAAGGGCGAGAGGAAGAGGAGCCAGAAAGATTATTGCATTTGCGACGGAGAAAAGAGTTTTTAGTGTCTCGAAGAATAGATTTTGCACGATTCCGGGATGAAATATAAGTTGCATGAGTTTCTGGAGTTTGAAGACGACGGTAATCCCTGAAGGCAGCATCCCTGCGGCGGATAGCACGAGAACAAGCAGAGTTAAACCAAGGTTTATTAGGTTTAGTAGAAGGGAAAGAATATGGAATGTACGCCTCCATGCCAGAGAGAATCACCTCGTTAATGCGTTCTGCACACTCCGAGGGACCCCTCCCACGGAAACAATAATCATTCCATGGGAAATCAAAGAAGTACGACCGCAAGTCAGACCAGCTTAGCGGCACCGAAGTGCCACAAACGTCTTCCTCGCCGAAGGCGGGGGCCGTTCTTGCGGAAGACTTGAAGAGATACAGACAAGGATACAGAGATAAGAAGGTGATCGGATGAACCCAGAGGAGGAAAGAGTTTAACAGTATAAGGAGAAGGATTAGAAGTTAGAAAAAGGTCTAGAATGTTGGGTTCATCTCCAAGACGATCAGGGATACGGGTAGGGAGTTGCACCAACTGCTCAAGGTTGTTCTGGATAGAAAATTGGAAGGCGAGTTCACCAGCTGGATCTTGAGAACTAGAAGAAAGCCATTGGCGGTGGTGAACATTGAAATCACCTAATATGATGATTTCAGAGAAAGGAGAAGAAGAAAGAATGTGCTCTATTTTGGAGTTTAAATAGTCGAAGAATTTAGGATAGTCAGTAGAATTAGGAGATAAGTAGACAGAACAATAAATTTAGTCGTAGAGTTGCAAGAGAGTTTAAGCCATAAGGTAGAGAAATTCAGAAGACTCCAAATTAGAGACACGAGAACAGATAACATCGTTGCGCACATATGCACAACAACCGCCTTTGGCTGAAAATTGAGGATAGAGACAGTAGGAGGAAACAGAATAGGGTTTGCTATCAGAACGCTCAACACCTGAGTTTCGGTCAAGAATAAGAGGTGAGGTCTAGAAGAAGAGAGGTGGTGTTCGACAAAGTGGAAATTAGAAAGAGACCACGAATGTTGCAGAAGTTAATGAAAAAAGAACACCGTGCACCAGGGCAAGTCGGCATAGAGGTCTTGGTGGCACCAACCCCATCACCGGAGGCCACCAACTCCCAAGTGGTGATGGGGGAAGGAGTGGATGAGGGGCATTCTTTGGATGCCGCCCCCCGTAGCATCTCCGAGGCAGTTCTTCGCTTCGCCATTTTTTTTTTCATTTAAAGGTAATGTAGGAGTAAGCGCTTGTAAATTTGTAGAACGTGAGAAGGGGTTGGGGAAGGAGAAGTTGGGAGCATAGACACTCCCATGTGGGACGAGGGTACACTAGAGACCCTAGAAGTGAAACGCGAAAAAGGAGCGAACCAAAGGGCAACGGAGTGAAACGGAATGGTCTAGCCCACCTATCACTCCGTGGGTTATGCCAGTGGGGGGTACTTTCATCGCTTCGGATGGCGCTACATCCTCCCCATATATATATATATATATATAT
>SEYY01013763.1:5000-12500 GCA_009176605.1 Armadillidium nasatum
TTCTTATATTCTCTCTCTCTCTCTCTCTCTCTCTATCTCTCTATCTATCTATCTCTCTCTTTCCCTCTCTCCTTCCTTTTCTTTTTCTTCTTTATGTTACTCGATCTGACTTTTTTCACCCTCTCTCTTTTCCTCCCACACTTTTTTATTCTTTTTCTCTCTCTTGCTCCTCTATTTTATTTTTTATTTTTCTTTCTTCTCAGTTATAATAGATATCTTATTTACTTTCTATTCTCCTCGCTTTTTTACGCTTTCTCAGCTAGTTGTTTCTTTCTTTCTCACTCACTTGCTTCTTAGTCTTTCAATTTTCTTTCTATTCTCTCTTCTTCATGCTCAATCGGGTTTACCATCCCTCTCTTAATCTTTTTTTATTTCTTATTTTCAGATTTTTTTTGGTCTATAACACTTTTCTAAATCAAATTTTCAATCTTTTTTCTCTACTCCTTTCTTTCCTATATCTCTTGTTTTTTTAAATCTTTTTTTGTTCTAAATCTACTAGTATATTTTTCTCTTTTTTTTCTTACACAATCTATTTTTTTTAATCTTCTCCGGTGGACAAAGGCCCGACAGTCTACCAAATTCCACCAGAGTTGGGAAAGTTCCTTTTTTATTCTCTCTTACATTTTATATTGCTCTCTTTTCTTTCTTTCTGTGCTTCTCTTCTTTCTCACGATTTCTCCTATATTACTTTTTGTCTTTCTTGAAATTACATTATCCCTCTATCTGTCACACTTCCTTTCTCTCCTCATTCTTCCTTGCTCATTCCATTTCAATAATTCTCTGTTTATCTCTTCATGTTTCTTCTCTCTCTTTCTTTCTCCCTCTATCTCTCTTTCTCTTTTACATTTTCTCTATCTATTTATTAAATTCTTTTCCATTTCTCTCTTTCTCTTATTATCTATTTATTATTCTCTTTTTCTCTTTTTATTTCTTTTTCTTCACCAATTTCATAGTACTCCTTTTTCTCTCATTTTCCTTGTTTTTCATTCTTTGTCTTTCTCGTTCCATCTCTTTTTCTATTGTTTTTATCAAAATCTTTCTATATATCTATCTATCGTCTCTCTTTTTTCCACTCTTCTTGCTTACTCTCTCCCTCTTCTCTCTTTCTAGTTCTCTTTTCCAACTCTATTATTCTCTCCCCATTTTTACTTTCTCATCTTTCCACTTTTCTTCTTTCTCTCTGCCCCTTTACTTCTTTCACTTTTATAAAATGCTTCTCTTTTAATTTCATTTAATCATCTTTTCTTTCTCGCCCTCTCCTCTTTCTTTATGTTTCTTCTCTCTCTTTCTAGTTGCCTCTTTAAATCTCTCTCTATTTCGTACTCTATTTTTTTTCATTATTTCTTTTCTTATTGCTATATCATTTCATAGATTTTTCCTATTTCTTTTTTTTTCATAATTTTATACATTTTAATCAGTTATTTGTTATCTCTTTCTCACTCTTTCTTAATCTCTTTTCCCATTTTATTTTACTTATTTTATCTGCTTCTTTCTTTCTCTCTCTATATTGCTTACTTTCTCTTTTTTCTTTCTATCCCCCTTTTTCTCTATCAAATTTTCAATCGCTCTCTTTCTCTCATTCTTTTTTTATTCCTTGTTCTCAACTTACCTTTTTCTTTTTTATGATCTAATTTTTCTCATCATTGTTTTTCTTTTTTTCTTAATATTTACATAATCACTTTCTCTCTCTCTCTCTCTCTCTCTCTCTCTCTCTCTCTCTCTCTCTCTCTCTCTCTCTCTCTCTCTCTCTCTCTCTCCTTGCATCTTATTGCCATTCTCTCTCTTTCCTCTTCCCCATCTACCCTTTCTCTCTTTCAATCTTTTTATTTACTTTTTCCCCATCTCTTTCCTCTCTATTCTTATTATTTATTCTCATTCCCTTACATAGAATTTTTCTCTCGTTTTATCATCCTCTTCTCACTATCACATTTTCTCTTTCATTTCTCTACTCTTTGTTATTTTACCGATATTTTCTGCTCCTCAAAGTTATAAAAATTTATGATTTCTTTACTATTTTATTCCTTTAAAATATTTCTCAATTCTGTTTACAATAAAAAATTATTACCCTTCATGCTATTATTATTATTATTATTATTATTATTATTATTATTATTATATTATTATTATTATTATTATTATTATTATTATTATTATTATTATTATTATTATTATTATTATTATTATTATTATTATTATTATTTATTATTATTATTATTATTATTATTATTATATTATTATTATTATTATTATTATTATTATTATTATTATTATTATTATTATTATTATTATTATATTTATTATTATTATTATTATTATTATTATTATTATTATTATTATTATTATTATTATTATTATTATTATTATTATTATTATTATTATTATTATTATTATTATTATTATTATTATTTATTTTATTATTATTATTATTATTATTATTATTATTATTATTATTATTATTATTATTATTTATTATATTATTATTATTATTATTATTATTATATTATTATATTATTATTATTATTATTATTATTATTATATTATATTATTATTATTATTATTATTATTAATTATTATATTAATATTATATATTATATATTATTATTATTATTATATTATTATATAATTAATATTATTAATTAAACACACTATCTGATAATTAAAAATTAAAAATGTTGTAACTGTTAATGTTATCTTATTCGTATCATTAATCGGTAAACTTATGACAAAATTATTTCAGTTTTTCTTCGATAATAAAAGATCTTTCAAAGAACACATCAATATTCTTGTTAACAAGGTATCTTATGTATTTTATTCATTTCTAAAGATTAGAAACTCTGTATCACTGTATATTATAACTGTTTCAATTTATGGTTACTTTACAGAAAAAATATAATTCATATGTTATCTTGGAACCCTTAATTATTATGAGCATTCAAATCCACATTTCCAATGCTTATCTATCCTAAAACATCAAGTTAACATCTTATAGTAAAAAAAAATTAACTCATTGTAAATTTAATTAAAAAAAAATTTTAATTTAATAATCGTTGCAATATTTTTAATTTAATTATTAATAATAATAATTAATAAATAATAATAAATAATAATAATAATAATAATAATAATAATAATAATAATAATAATAATAATAATAATAATAATAATTAATAATAATAATAATTAATAATAATAATAATGCATAATAATGCATTGGTACAAAAACTAAAAAGGGCTTGTGGAGGCGAATTCGTAGTCTGAACACAAAATTAATGCTTTAATAATATAATATTTTTAAAATAATAATAATAATAATAATAATAATAATAATAATAATAATAATAATAATAATAATAATAATAATAATAATAATAATAATAATAATGAGACAAGAATGATAGCATATTAATAATGAAGATAATAATAAAATAATTGGAATATAGTAATATATAATAAATAACAGAGACAAGATTTTAGCATTTATTCTACAACTAATTTCAGTAATTGAAATATAATTAATGATTTAAAAGAATAGCGCTAACCAAGATAAAACAATAAGAATAGTTATGATAATAACAGTAATAATTATAAAAATAAATAATAAGAGTAACAGTAACGAAAATGACAATAATAATAATAATAATAATAATAATAATAATAATAATAATAATAATAATAACCAGTATTAATAATAATAATAATAATAATAATAATAATAATAATAATAATAATAATAATAATAATAATAATAATAATAATAATAAATAAAAATAAATAGCAAATATCATCTCCAACAGTAAAATATAGTAAAAATAGGACAATTTAGCTGTTAGTGTATGTTATCACATGTATTATAAGAATATCTACATATTTATAATAATAATAATAATAATAATAATAATAATAATAATAATAATAATAATAATAATAATAATAATAATAATAATAATAATAATAATAAATAATAATAAATAATTCATAAGGAAGGACTATTCCTGTCATTGGATCTTTCGAAAATCCTAATTTCACGGGCCCATAATACCGCTATACAGGCCTATGCGGATGCCGGAATTCCCATTATGGCAATCCACTGATGTATCGTTTATAGTCATAATAATAATATATAATAAAATAATAATAAAATAAAATAAAAAAAAAAAAAAAAAAAAAAAAAAAAAATAAATAATAATAAAATTAATAATAATAATAATTAATAATTATTATTATTATTATTATTATTATTATTATTATTATTATTATATTATTATTATTTATTATATTATTTATGATTATTATATTAAAATCATAATCATAATAATAATAATAATAATAATAATTATTATTATTAAATAATATTAATAATAATATTGTAATAATATTATTATAATAATAAAAATTATTATAATTATAATAATATTAATAATAATAATAATAAAAATAATATTAATGATAATGATCATAATAATAATAATAATAATAATAATAATAATAATAATAATAATAATAATAATAATAATAATAATAATAATAATAATAATAATAATAATAATAATAAAAATAATAATAATAATAATAATTCAAATTCAATTTCAATTTCAATATTTTATTCAGAAGTACAATTACAGATTAAACAGTGTTTCAGTAGGTCCTATTCTACTAGATACAATATTAGTAATTAGTTAGTTGTACATTACTCTAAAAGGGGCTTCTAAGGGATACACATTGGTTTCCATTGAACCACAAAATTTAGTTGATAAAAAGTTCAATAATAATAGTAATAATAAAAGCTAATAATAATAAAAGCCAATAACAATAATATTTTATAATAATATTAATTAATAGTAAAAATAGTAATGGTTTTAATAGTAGCTAATAATGGTAAAAATAATGAAATTAATGACAATTAAAAAAAAAAAAAAAAAATAATAAAAAAAAAAATAATAATATATAATAATAATAATAAGAAAAAAAAAAAAAAAAAAAAAAAAAAAAAAAAAAAAAAAAAAAAAAAAAAAAAAAAAAATAATAATAATATAATAATAATAATAATAATAATAATAATAATAATAATAATAATAATAATAATAATAATATAATAATAATATATTAATATGAAATGAAGAATAATAATAAGTACTAATTAATATAATAATCTTTTTGGTTTCGTGGTTAAAGGTTTCAATGATCTTACATTTCTTGAGTCTATTGATAGTTCATTAAAAAGCTTCGCTGATTTATAGGTCACTGATTGTCAAGCTTTTTCTAATCGATAGAATGGAGGGTTTACCTGTGAGCTATTTCGCAAGTTTAAGAGTTTCCATCTCTTCGAATTTGATTGTTATGAAAGCTATTTATTGAGAAATTGCAAGCGTTATTATATAAAATTTTGTGTTGTTGTCTTAATTAAAAGGGATACATTTAGAAAGCAATAAAACTACAAGATTTAAAATTTTTTAAATAAGGATGCTGTATGGTTTGCAATAACAAACAAATGAAACGATTTTGCATTGTAATAAAGGTTTTTATAACTAAATTACTATATATGCCTTAGCAATTCATATATTCGTAGCAATGCATATGTGCGTATATACATTTTGGCTAGTTTAACTAGAACATACATATTATTCGCTAATTTTTAACTAGTTGTTTAATATATCCCTTATATGTTAATTTCTCGGTAAATATTACCCTAGAATTTTTTAACTGGAGGCGCCTAGTAATTCCATTCTGTTTAACTTAATATTTAAGTCTTCTTTTACAGTTTTATTTCTGAAAATTAGATATGATGTTTTTTTGGATAATCAATGAAAGTTTATTTGAATTTTTCCATGTCAATATTCTATTTAAGATTTTTGAGGATTTTTGTGAGAGTGTGTGAGGATTTTTATTGTTTTTTAATATTGATCTATTGTCAGCAAATGAAACAGAAAAGGAATTATGCGAGTTGAATAAGTCATTTGTATATAAAGTAAAAAATACTGGTCCCAAGATGGATCCTTGTGGCACCCCAATCGTTACCATCGATGTATTATAGTGAATTTCCCCCAATTTTACATATTGTGGTTTTTCAGTTAGGTAAGATCTAAACCATTGCAATGGGTTTCCAACAGTTCCCATCATATTCATTTTCTTCAAATAAATGTCATGTCAAGTGAATCGAAAGTTTTTGGAAAATTGAACACGAATCTTTTCGATCTATGTTTTCAAATATTTTTTCAGTCAGGTACACGAGAGCATCAGATTTGGAATTCCTTTTTGGAATCCAAACTGATAATCATTAAGGAGGTTATTTGAATTATGTTCAAATAGTTGATTTAATATTTTCAAATATTTGATTAATAGTATGAGTAATCGAAATCTGTCAATAATTCAGAAGAATCGAAATATCTCCTTTTTTGGGAACCAGTTTTACACGAGTGAGTTTGAAAACTTGTGGTAATACCCGTGTGAAGAGATATATTAAAAAGCTTTTTTAATAGGGAAGAAATTATACAGGCAACTTGTTTGAGGATCCTATAGGAATGGTGTGAATATTGCATGTTTTAATTTTTAGACCAGTTTTTGCCTTTTAATTCCAAAGTCCTAGGTATCCACGAAGGAAAATACCGAACCACAATGTCCTAAATAGGTTTTCAATGCAGTTTCAGGGGATATGGCTGTTGGCCGCGTTTTGTTTACCAAAGTGTAAGTAGTGATTAATAAGTTCTTTGGCAATTTCTTGTTGTTTGTTTATTTTTTTACCTTTTGCATTTAATTCAGTTATATTATTGCTTTCTGATTTAATTTGTTGATTAAGTTGTTTATTAGGCCCTATGTTTTTTCAGTCACTATGAACATCATTTTAATTTATTAACAGAACAGCTCTTTTTCTTTCTCTTTAAGGATACTTTTTAATTGTTCATAGGAATTATTTATAAATACGGAATTACTTTATAAATACGGTAGAGTTTATGCTTTTGATTTATAGAATGTTTTAAACCAGGTGTCATCCAAGAGTTTTGAATCTTTATCTTTTAATAAGATTCTAAGTATATTTAATATTAAAAATTTGTATGTGAATGACTTTGTTTCTAATGATTATGTAATAAATGAAATAAAATAAAACCATGTGCTACATTTCCCACATTTATTTATCTATTTCTATTATTTCTTGTATACTATATTAGAGTGTTTTTACTTTTGCACGAGTGTGTGCATATACCCGTGTTCTTGTGTATACCAGTATACATGTATTTTTAAATGTTTTACTTCGTCAGTGAATGAGAAACTAGAAATTTTAAAAAAAAATATATTTTTCATTTGAAAAATAAAAATGTTAAAAATTTTAAATTTAAAATTTAAAAATTTTAAATTCAAATTTGAAATTTAAATTTGAAATTTTAAAAATTTAAATTTTCAATTTTCTTAAATTCTTAAAATTTTAAACAACTATTAAAATTCAAAATGGTGTTTTCTTTCACGAAAATTAAAAAAGGAAAAATTTCTTGGGAAAAAAACAAAGGA
>SEYY01013763.1:20000-22500 GCA_009176605.1 Armadillidium nasatum
ATATATATATATATATATATATATATATATATATATATAATATATATAGCTTCTGTTAAGCATCACCTTACTAACTTTAGTCTTAAACTTTTGCTTCTATCTGAGACCCAACTGAAAAAGGATTATTTCTCTAGCAATCTTAATGTCTCTAACTACAACTTTTTTCAAAATTTCAGACTAAATGGTAGAGTCTTTGTCTATTTTAACATTAACACTCCTGTGAAATGTCTCGTAAATATTGAATCTCCAAATTTCGATGTTTTATGGCTTAAAATCTATCTTTCTACTAATACAATTATCTTGTGTTTCTACTATTGCTCCCATAATGAAACAGATTTTCCAGTTCTTTTCAATACCTTACTAATTCTTCTCATCCAAATGCTGAAGTACTCTATTTAGGAGATTTCATCGTACACCTCACTGAATGGTTGGGTTCCTCTCATACTGATACAAGTGTATTCAGTATTCTTAAGGATCTGAAGCAGTTGATTAGGGAAATCACACACATTCCAGATCGTCCTAACAAATTCTTGAATACGCTTGATATATGTTTCACCACTACTCCTTCTAGGTATAAATACATTTCTCTCCAATAGCTCCACCATGCCCTAATGCACTTTCTGGCACTTGGGAGGCAATGAGTTGCTTCTTTGCTAACTACCATCGGAGTGAATCTTGTTTTGTCTCGGAGGGCGTTAGGGTCTTTCTGAAAAGGTAGGGGCTGTTATCGTCGATGAGATAAGCAGGTTCATTCCATCTTCAACTAAATCTTTTTCTCTTCAAAATCCATGATTTGAAAACAATTGTTTTCTTGCCCTTCGTGAGAAAGACAATACTTATCTTGAATGAAAAAATTCTCCATCTTTTATCACTCTTACTAATTTTCATTCAATTCGGAATCGTTGCAGGGATGTTCTTAGACAGACTTAGAGTACTTTCATTAAAACGAAGTGCGCTAACCTCCAAGGTTCTCCTACTGATAAAAATTTCTGCCTCTTACCAAAAATATCTCTAATAACTTCTGTAAATCTACCTTTCCTTCTTTTATTAGCTCTGATGATTCTGCAGTTAATACTTCCTCTGAAAATTCTAATCTCTTCGGCCTCCTCTTTTCATCTAATTTCACCCTGCGTGATTCTGGCATCCCTCCTCCAACTCCTTTACCTCTCACGTTTTTCATTTCTCTACATGTAATTACTTATGATCGGGTGCATATGATCCTGGAAACTATGAACGAATGGCATTCCCTCTCTTGTTCTGAGAGAGTGTTCTTCCGAGTTTTCGTCTGTCCTCGTTCAGGTCTACTCTCTATGCCCTAATACTAATACTTCTCCTCAGTTCTGGAAAAGCGCAAATGTTCAACCGATACCGATATATAGCTATCACTTCTGTTCTGTCTAAAATTTTTGAAACTCTCCTCAAATCTCATTTCCATGGTCATTTGGAGTCTCATTCTCTTCTCTTAGATCATCCGTATGACTTTCGGCGCTTGAGGTTAACTGATTACATACTTTCCTATCTCACTGATTTATAGTCTTCTTCCCTTAGGGACTTCGGGGAGTCTTGTGTGGTAACGCTTGATATATCCAAGGAATTTGACCGGATTTGGCATCCGTCGATGCTCTCCAAGCTCCCTTCCTTTGGGCTTCCTCCTTTTCTTTGCTTACTCTTTTCTAGTTTTCTCTCAGATCGTTCCATTTAAGCATTTGTAGATGGAGACCCTTCTTCCTCTTTTTCTGTCAATTTAGCTGTTCCTTAGGGTTCTGTTTTATCTACAACTTTATTCCTACTTTTCATTAACGACGTTCTCAACTGCAATTCTAATTCTGTTCACTCTTTTGCTGATGACTCAACTCTCCATTCTTCAACTCGCTTCAAATCTACTCCCTCTTTTGCTTATAGAGTTGCTTCACGTCTTCGACTTACCGATTTTATTCTTTCTGATCTGGTTGGGATTTCTCATTGAGGTCTTAGCAACCTTGTGAAATTCAAATCTTTATAAATTCAACTTCTTCATTTCTCCATCTCGAAATCACTTCCCAACTTTCCTATCTTCTTTAATGGCTCTCACGTCTCAAGTGTAAATAGCATTAACCTTCTTGGTCTTAACATAAACACTAAATTGTCTTGGAAACTACTTATCACCATGGTTGCTAAGACTTTCTCTTAGAAGCTGAGAATACTTTTCAGGTTGCGAGAATTCTTTCCTCCTGAGCAGTTATTAAAATTATATAAGAGTCTTATTATCCTTTGTATGGAGTACTGTTCTCACATTTGAGGGGGGGGGGGCTCCGGTTCCTTCTCTCTTCTGGATACGGTTGAGTCTAAGGCTAAAAGATTAATTAACTGTTCTCAAATTTCAAATTCTCTCTTGACTCTATATCTCTGCGACATGACATTGACTCCCTATCTCTTTTCTACAGGTGCCACAATGGCAGGTGCTCGAGGAAATTAGCTTCTCGCACTCTACAACCTTTGCGTCGCCCTCGTTGTACAAGGG
>SEYY01013764.1:0-2500 GCA_009176605.1 Armadillidium nasatum
AATGAATTCAAATATCTAGGAATGTTGTGGAGGTAAGGGTGGACGGAAAAAAAAAAAATAGAGTGGTAGAGGAAGAAAGTGTTGGGAGTCTAAGAATTGGGAAAAGAAAATTTCAAAGATAAGATAAATGTTTGAATGTATGTGCTTACCTTCTGTAATGTATGGATGTGAAACATGGATGTTAAGTGCTAGAGCGAGGAAAAGTTTGAATGTCTTTGAGATGAAAGGTTTGAGAGCGATATGTAAATTAAGAAGGATGGATAGGATTAGAAATGACAGAATAAGAGAGATGTGTAAATGGAAGAGGGGTTTAATTGATAGAGCAGAGGAAGGTGTGCTAAAATGGTTTGGACATATGTGTAGAATGAATGAGGACAGAATGGTGGGCAAGGTATTTAGATCCGAGTGGTGGAAGGTGGAGGGATGGATGGAGTTAGAGAGATTTTGGGTGGAAGGAATTTGAGTTTAGAAGATAGAAGACTTGCGAGACAGAGTGAGATGAGGGCGGTGGTGAAAGGGGTTGAAAGATAAGAATGGGTATGTTTGTAAGGGAATTATGGCGGGCACCACCCCACGAAAGTGGGAAGGGTGATGACGAAAAAATAAATAAATAAAATATATATATATATATATATATATTATATATATATATATATAATATATATATATATATATATATATATATATATATATATATATATATATATATATATAATATATATATATATATATATATATATATATATAATATATATATATATATATATATATATATATATATATATATATATATAATATATATATATATATATATATATATATATATATATATATATATATATATATATATATAATATATATATATATATATATATATATATATATATATATATATATATATTATATATATATATATATATATATATATATATATATATATATATATATATATATATATATATATATATATATATATATATATATATATATATATATATATAATATATATATATATATATATATATATATATATTATATATATATATATATATATATATATATATATATATATTATATATATTATATATAGTATATATATATATAGGTTGGGTAACGTTTTACGGAATGTGGGGGCCAATGTTTTTTAGGTATAGGTTCCTTTTTTAGTGAAAGTTTATTTTATTTATTTTATATTTTTTTAGGATTACAGATCAATTTGTAAATTAGTTTTTGACTTTGATAAAGGTAAATTTAATCTCCTTTTAAGTTAAATTTAGGATACTAGAATTATATATATGAAGAAAGAAAAACTAAGAGGTAGAAAATGGATCGAATAAAGTGATTTATTTAAAGGAAGAAATTTTCATTAAAAGAATAAGGAAAATCAACTTTCAGTAAACTAATAATCTATCCTTTTTTTTTCTATCTTTTTTATCTTGAAAGTTTATTTGTTTTCAAGTTGATCTTCGCTGTGTTAAAGGTTAGTATTTGATTTGGGTTTTTTTTAGTAAAGACTTTTAACTCAATTCTAATTTACAAATATTATTAATTTGGAAGGAAAATGGGATCAGACGACGAGAGTAATGACAAAAGAAGAAGGAGTGAAAAATGTCCCGTGTTTGATGGGAAGAAGGAGATGTTTTTGGAGTGGAAGGGTAAAGTGGAAGATTGGATATGGAGAAATAAAACTATGGATAAATACCCGGTTTTAACTATAAGGAGTGCACTGAGTGGAGAACCATAGGAACTAGTGGGAGGATTACCGAGAGAAGAGATAGCGAGCCTTGAGGGAGTAAACAAGATAATGAGTGTTCTAGAAAAGAAGTATAGTAGTGACAAGAAAAGAGAAAAGATGGATAGTATGAACGCCTTTTTTAGAATTGAAAGGAAACCTATGGAGGATATACAGGACTTTGTAAGTAGATTTGATGTGGCATTGAGGAGGTGTAATGCAGCTGGAATGGCTGAACTAGGAGAGGAACATAAAGGTGGATTGTTGTTAGGAAGGAGTAAACTATCTGAAAATGAAGAAAAAATAATGTTAGGAGCTTTAGACGGAGATTTGTCATATGAAAGAGTGACTAGTTTGTTAGTAGGAATAATGGGAAAGAGTTTTCAGAACCCAAACAAGGAAAAGATATGGTACAGTGGAGAGAGGAATAAAAATCCTGAAAGGAAGACCGTTTGTTATAACTGTAAAAAGGAGGGACATATGCAAAGGTTCTGTCCGGAATTTAGAAGAACTGATAAAGAATGTAATGGTTGTGGAAAGAAAGGACATGTGATGGAAAATTGTTGGATGAGGGACAAAGAATGTTACAAATGTAAAGAAAAAGGACATTTGGCTAATATGTGTAATGAAAGAAAACAGGTAACAAAAGAAGTGATATTATTGGGGAATAGAGGGATGGAAGAGGATAACTGGGATATAATCAGTGCGATAGTCGATACTGGTTGTAAGAACAGTGTGGTGGGAGAATTGTGACTAGGAGCAATTCTT
>SEYY01013764.1:7500-22801 GCA_009176605.1 Armadillidium nasatum
CTCTCTCTCTCTCTCTCTCTCTCTCTCTCTCTCTCTCTCTCTCTCTCTCTCTCTCTCTCTCTCTCTCTCTCTCTCTCTCTCTCTCTCTCTACTTTGATATCATGAAGTCAACAAAATTATATGATCTCAACCTGACTCCGACCTAAAATCTCTCAGTTTTTATTTTTTATTATAATTATTATTATTATTTTTTTTTTTTGAGAAGTATTTTTTTTAAATACATTTTGAGTCTGTAACCAGTTATTGTTAATTATTTTTTTAAAGTTTTTTAGTTGCACACAACCAAACAACGATTAAATTCATTTACTTTAGTGCCTCAACATCAAGTTACAATCGTTAATAAATGGGTTTTTGAAGTCTGAATAAGTAAGCAAAGACATATTTACCTTCTTAAGTTCATTAATCATCAATTATTTCGTTCGTTATAATAATTTAATTTATCTAACACATATTTCGATAAAATAACAGGAATACATAACGTCACATAACTGGTTTTCAAGTTATGCTATTTTGTTCTTCAAACTATTTATACTCCACATGTGAAGAACATTCGCTTCAACATGGAAAAATCAATAGAGAAACCAGTTTCATAATGATAAATAGTTATTTTGAAGTAATTTCAATTCTATCTTAACACATGAGCTACTTGTTTTTATGTGAAAGGATCAGGTAGGGACTTCACTCTCCTTCTTGAGACCGTATTTCATATACGTTACTTCATAGAATAACATCGCAAATCTTTCATTTAATGCACTACATAAAAACTTTAGATTTAGGATCAAGAAAAGGGAAAGATTGGGAACTTAAGGGACCCTCAACTCACAGAATATAAGCCTTTCAATGTTACGGAGAGAGTGTTTTATTTAAAGATCTAACCCTTATCTATCATTATTTTGAACAAGAAGAAAATCTGACGAGCCACTTTTTTTTAATTGGGGTTTTAATAAGCCCCTATATTTTCTTTACTTTTTTAACTAAGTCCCTCATAAAAAATATAATATTCAACATTTTCCTTGGCTGCTTCTTTTAAACCAATCAGAACATTTGTAAGTTGAAAACAAATCATCAACCAATCCCCTACGACTTTAGATTGTCACAGAATTCTATCTTGAATAAGTATAAAATTAGAATTTTTTTTTTTTTTGGTCAAATTTTGATATGTTTATGAGTTGTCCAAATATAATCGCATTAATTTGGTCTATAAAACTACGTATTTATCTTCCTCTATCTATCTCTAGTTCATTAAAAAAAGTTTGAAAGAAATTAATCGAGAAGTTTTTTTTTAGCGAATATTTTACTGTGAAAGAAAAAGAGAAAAAAAAGCAAAAGCCACGCCCATAAAATTACTCTAAATGATGACGTATTTTTTTCATTTTTTAAATGGTCATATCTCGAAAACTATTTAGAATTATTAAAAACTAATTACATATTTGGAAACAGCTTATTATTCTCTATAAAACTGTAAGAAAAAAATTTTTAAAAAAAAAATTAAAATTTTATTTGTTTTTATAGTTGCCAGATACCGCTTTTTTAATTAAGTCCAAATGACCTTGAACTTAAGAGACTTTTAAAAGGAAACTATAAAGAATTTTAAAAATCTGCTTCCAGATTTGAAATAAGTAGAGATTGTACTATAAAACCCCTGAAAAAAAGAAAAAAAAAATTTTTAAAAAGTTTTACCCTTAAAAGAGGGGTCTTTGAGTTGACGGGTCCCTTAAAAAAGAAAGATGCAGAGATTTTAAAATGGGAACACTTTGGGAGTGCGAAACCAGAAAATTGGGAACCTCAAACAACGAATTCTTTGAAAATTTCAAAAAGAAAAGAAATGGGACATTAAAAAGAGAAATTTATGGGATCTTCAAAAGGGTAAGGTATAGGAAAATTCAAAAGGGAAAAGATCAGGAACTTCAAAGAGGAAAAGTATGGGATCTTGAAAAGGGCTGCAATACCGAGTTGTAAGCAATAGAAGAATCAATAACCCATAAAAATATTTGAAAGTTACATCATGAAGAGACAATAGAAGTTAAAATAGAATGAAAATGAATGTCTACTAATCTAAAATAGAAAATTAAAATGAAATGGAATAAAATAAATAAATCATTAACATATAAATATAAAAATATTCAAGTCAAGCATAAAAAGAAAGCGAAAGAAAAATAAATATAAAATTAAGTTTATAATGTTTTTAATTACACGTAGCAGTGTTGGCTATAGTTAGTTAGTTACAGATTTGTGCTTCTAATCCAGATGTCGAAGGTGTGAATGATTGGAAATTAATTTAATAGAGGGCAATCTTAGGTTTAGCCAAGTCATGAACCACTTGATGTTGTTGGGATAGTGTTTCAAGAAGACAGCATATTAAAACGAAAGATGGCGAACTGTGAAGAATGATATGCATATTCCTACACTCCAACTCTGTATCTACATGGCGTTATATTTCCTGATGATTATAAAGGATTTGGAGGTATCTGAGAAATCTCTGAAATATGATTACAAAAGATAATTGTAAGAATAAAATTAATATGGGCAATTCTGGCATATATGCAGTAATACAATTTTGAACCTGTAAAATAGGAAAGTAATGATAAAATATGAAAGTTCTCCGTAGCTCCAGGAAGCTTCTATTTATCCCAAAAAGGGTAAAAAAAATGAAGTCTCCGACCTATGATAACACAGACCTTTAACTGGAAGCTCTGGCAGCTAATTGCCCTCAGGAAAGAATATTGGCCCTAAAATGAATTTCATTTGAATAAAAAAAATAATATTAAACGGTATTTTGCGCTAAAAAAAGCTTTATTATAAGATATTTGATATGGAAAAGTATGAAAGTGAACGATATTCGACTTCATTTAAATTGAGGATTAAAACACATTTAAGGATTGAACCTTGCAAATAGCCTCAATTTTTAGAGTAAAAGCTCGAATAAATTCAACTTGCTGGTAAAAAAATCAAAACTCTTTAAGTTGAAAGGCTATCTCCAAAACTATCCTCAGGATACCCTCAGAACAAAGACATGTCAGATTTACCAATTTTGATAGAAATTATCTAAATCTGGAGTATACTGATTTTTTTTTATCTCATCTCTGGTGGGGAAAGGCCAGTAGACTACCAAAATTTCCACCAGAGTTAGGGAAGAAGACGGAAACGGGTCAAATTAAAGAACGACGTGACCTGATACACGACGTTTGAAGGTGTGTAAGTCATAGAAAGTTGGGAAAATGGATGAAGGAAGTGTGTTCCAGACTTTACCAGTAGAGTACATGCAAGACTGAGCATAGTGGTTAAGTCTGGGAGCAGAGAGATGGATAGAGAAAGGATAAGACTGTGTAGAAAGACGAGTCGCACGAGCCCTTTCAGTGGAGAAGGTATGCGACGAGAGAGAGAGTTCAGAAGAGCAGTGTTCATTGTAATAGCCGTAGAATAGAGAGAGTGACGCAACATTTCGACGGGAAGAAAGAGATTAGAGAGAATTAGTGAGAGCAGGAGAGTTGATAAGACAAAAAGCCCTAGACTCCACCATCTCAAGGAGAGCTGTATGAGCGTAACTACCCAAGATGTGTAACGCATACTCCATAAAAGGGCGAATAACACCCCTATACAGAGCAAGCAACTGGGGTGGAGTGAAGAAATACAGAAGTCGCCTCAGAACACTTAACCTCTTAGAAGCTTGTTTAGAATGACAGTTAAAGTGACCTTTCCAAGAAAGATCACGAGAAAGAGAAACACCGAGAATGTTAAGGAGAGATGAAGGTCTGATTTGAGTGTTTTCGAAGAAGATATAATTGTGTGAAAGATTGTGTTGAGTAGAGAGAAGGAGGAATTGAATTTTGGTGGCACTGGAAACAACCATGTTCTCTCTGCCAAAATTTGAAATGCGAGATAGATTAGAGGTCGGCTGCTCCAAGGCTACCTTCCTTGTGTCTATCAATTGTTGTTGGGAAGGGCCCATTTCAAATTGAAAAGAGTAGTAAAGTTTGGATTCATCAGCATAGGAGTGGTTAGGAGATGAAGTAACAGAGAGAAAATTATAAATGAAAAGCGGAAAAGTGTTGGGGATAGGACAGATCCTTGAGGAACACCACTATTAATAGATTTAAAGGAAGAACGATGGTCTAAAACAGCTGCTATAGAACGACCAGAAAGGAAATCAGAGAGAAGGTCACAGAGAGAAGGATAGATTCCGAAAGAAGGAAGTTTGGAAATCAAAGTTTTGTGCCAGACTCTATCGAAAGCTTTCGATATGTCTAGCGCGACAGCAAAAGATTCACCGAAATGTTGAAGTGCAGAGGAAAAAGAGTCAGAGAGAAGAGAAAAGAGATCACCAGTAGTGCGTTTCTTTGGAAAGCCATACTGGCGATCAGGGATAATATTAGAAGAATTGAGATGTTTCCAAATTTTCCTGTTAAGGATAGATTAGAAAACTTTAGAAAGAACAGAGGTTAAAGAAATGAGACGGCAGTTAGAGGGTTGAGAGTGGTCCCTCTTTTTCGGCACATGCTTAATGAGTGCATGTTTCCAGTAAGAAGGAAAGGTTGAAGTAGAAAGACATGACGAAATAGTTTACCAAGGCATTTCATACAATTATTTATATATATATATATATATATATATATATATATATATATATATATATATATATATATATATATATATATATATATATATATATATATATATATATATATATATATATATAATTTATAGGTTTGTCGAAACATGAAACTCCAAAAATATAGCACATATTTTCTTTTTCTTCTTTTTAGAAATGCTTCAGGTGATTTTAATATTAACTACCACCAATTGCTTTTATCTAATTTTCATGATCTCACTGGTGAACTCACCTAGGACATTTCTATAGGAATAACCTTGAGCAGTTGGTGCGACTCCTTTCCCGTATTCCTGACCGTATTGTTGATGAATCCAACATACTTGATCATTTCTTAACTTCTCTTTATAGAGTTTAACTCAATTCTTCTCTGGGTTTATCAGATCACCTTCTTATTTCCGTTTAATATTCTGTCTCTTCAAGTCTTTCGCAAGAACGACTCCGCCTTTGGCGAGGAGACGGTTCTGGCATTTCGGTGCTGCTACTGGACTGAATTGCTGTTGTACTTCTCCGATTTCCCATGGAATGATTGCTGTTTCCACGGGAAGAGTTCCTCGGAATGTGCTGAGCACTTAACCGGGGTGATTCCCTCTGGCATGGATATGTTCATTCCATATTCTTTCTCATCAACTAAACCTAACAAACCTTGGTTTAAATCTACTTGTTCTAGTGCTGTTCACCGCAAGGATGATGCTTTCATGGTTTACTGTTTTCTTCAAATCCCAAAAACTCATTCAACTTATATTTCAACAAGGAATCATGATAAATCTATTCTTTGTGACACCAAAGACTGTTTTCTCCGTCGTAAATGTAATAATCTTTCTAGTTTTTATTCCTCCCTCCTTTACTGGTAGTTCTCAAAAAATTTCAAATCCAACTTTTCATCTTCTTTCCCTCCTCTAGTATTTTCTGACGGATCAATTGCCGTTTTACCTCCTAGTAAAGCTGAACTCTTCGCTCAAACTTTTGCCTCTAACTCTACCTCTGATGATTCCGTAGCGATTCCTCCTCCTTCAAATCATTCTATTGATTTATGCCTTATATTATAATTTCTTCTGAATATGAAATTTATGCTCTCTCTGAGCTTTAATACTAAGAAGACGTTCGGCCCCGACGGTGTTTCTATTGGAGTTCTCAAAACTTGTGCTTCTAAGCTTGCACTTTGCCTTTATAAACTATTTCGTCTATGTCTTTCTCCTTTAACCTTCCAATCTTGCTGGAAATATGCTCTCATTCAGCCTGTGCCAAAGAATGGAGACCTCTCTCAACTTTCTATCTATCGTCCAATTTCTTTAACCTTTGTCCTGTCTAATGTTTTCGAATCGATCTTAAACAGGATGATTTAGAAACATCTCAATTCTTCAAATCTTTCCTCTGATCGCCAGTACGTCTGTCGTAAAGAACTCTCTACTGGTGACCTTCTTTCATTTCTTCCTTACTTTAGATCCTCCGCTCTTCGGTGTTTCTATGAATATTTCGCTGTGACGCCATCCATATTAAAAACTTTCGTTAAAGTTTGACACAGCCTTTAAAACTTTCGGAATCTATCCTTCTTTCTGTGACCTTCTCTCTGATTTAATTTCCGGTCGTTCTATAGAAGCTGCTGAAGACAGCCACCGTTCTTCCTTTAAATCTATAAATAGTGGTATTCCATAAGGATGTGTCCTATCTCTAACATTTTTCTACTTTTCATTAATGATTTTCTCTTTATTACTTCATCACCTATCCACTCCTATGCTGATGATTCTACCTTTCACAACTCCTTTCAATTTGAAAGACACTCCTATCAACAGTAGTTAATTGATGGCAGAAGTTGTCCTTGGAGCAACTGACCTCTGATCTTTCTTGTATTTTAAATTAGAGCAATGAAAACATGGTCATTTTCAATGCCTCATGACCTAAATTACTCCATCTTTCTACTCGACATAACTTTCCACACAACTATGACATCTTTTTCGAAAACACACAACTCAAACCTTCATCTGTTCTTAATATTTTTGGTTTATCTTTTTCTTTTCTAGTGATCTTTCTTGGAAAGATCACATTACTTCATTTTCAAAACAAGCTTCTAAGAGCTTGGGTGTTCAGAGGCGTCTTCGTTATTTTTCTTGTAAGCCAAGTTGCTTTCTCTTTATTAGGATGTTATTTCCCTTGTTTGGAGTATTCTTCATACATCTTTTGTCTCGTTCCATTCATGTATAGCTATCCTTGAGAAAGTAAAACCTAAGATTTTTCGTTTTATCAATTCTCCCTCTCTCACTAATTCTCCAATCTCTTTCTGCTCGTCGAAGTATTGCGTCAATCTCTCTATAATTTCGCTATTACAAAGGACATTGTTCTTCTGAACTCTCATGTCGCCTGCCTCCTCTATCCAACTCGCCAACACCAATATTACATGTACTCTACTGGTCATGTCTGGAATACACTTCCATTATCAATTTTTTCAACTTCTTTTGACTTTCACTCTTTTAAACGCAGTGTATTGGGACATGCCGGCCATTAACGAAAAGAATTCCAGCATTTTCCCAATTCTGGTGGACATTGGTATGCCTTTGGCCTTTGCCCTCCAGAGGATATATATATATATATATATATATATATATATATATATATATATATATATATATATATATATATATATATATATATATATATATATATATATATATATATATATATATATATATATATATATATATGTGTGTGTGTTCATTTGGACAAATCAAATTTTTCAGTCGATTTTCTCGATTGTCAGCTATATTGAAGCGTTTGACATTGCTTATGTCTTCACGTTGCTTTGGATTAAATAGTTGGTCTCAAAGGACTCATATCAACTCGCATGAATTACTTTGTAAGCATATGGTCATTTTGAAATAGACATTTATCTTTCGAGTTCATAAGTACTTAATTGATTTTTTTTTGGTGAACTGTTTCAAAATTATTTTTATCCTGGTCATTTTTTCTAATTTTCAGAAATTAATCCTACATTAATTTTAATGCTTTGAATTCTTTTAATAAAACAATTTCTCATGAGGCTTTGTCTATTTTATCATATATATATATATATATATATATATATATATATATATATATATATATATATATATATATATATATATATATATATATATATATATATATATATATATATATATATATATATATATATATATATATATATATATATATATATATATATATATATATATATATATATATATATATATATATATATATATATATATATATATATATATATATATATATATATATATATATATATATATATATATATATATATATATATATATATATATATATATATATATATATATATATATATATATATATATATATATATATATATATATATATATATATATATATATATATATATATATATATATATATATATATATATATATATATATATATATATATATATATATATATATATATATATATATATATATATATATATATATATATATCACCACTAGTGGGCAAAGGTCAGAGGCCTACTAAAATTCCACCAGAGTTAGGGGGAAGACGGGATCCTAGTCAAATCAAAGGCCGACGTGACCTGATACACGACGTTTGAAGGTGTGTAAGTCATAGGAAGTTGGGAAAATAGAAGAAGGGAGTGTGTTCCAGACTTTACTAGTAGAGTACATGTAGGACAGAGCATAGCGGTTAAGTCTGGGGTCAGAGAGTTGGACAGAGAAAGAATGAGACTGTGTAGAAAGTCGAATCGCACGAGCCCTTCTCAGTGGAGGAGGTATGAGACGAGAGAGTTCAGAAGAGCAGTGTCCATTATAATAGCCATATTATAAAGAGAGTGACGCAACAATTCGACGGGAAGAACGAGACTGGAGAGAATCAGTGAGAGCAGGAGAGTTGATAAGACGAAAAGCCCTAGACTCCACCTTTTCTAGTAGAACTGTAAGAGTGGAACCACCCCAGATGTGTGAAACATACTCCATACAGGGGCGAATAACACCCCTATACAGAGCAAGCAACTGGGGTGGATTGAAGAAATACTGAAGGCGCCTCAGAACACCTAACCTCTTAGAAGCTTGTTTAGAAAGAGAGGTAATGTGATCTTTCCAAGAAAGATCACGAGAAAAAGAAACACCAAGAATATTAAGTACAGATGAAAGTCTGAGTTGAGTGTTTTCGAAGAAGATATCATAGTTGTGTGGAAGATTGTGTCGAATAGTAAGATGGAGGAATTGAGTTTTTGAGGCATTGAAAACAACCATGTTCTCTCTGCCCCAATTTAAAATGCGAGATAGATCAGAGGTCAGCTGCTCCAAGGCAACCTACCTTGAGTCTAGCAACTGTTGTTGAGAAGGGCACCTTTCAAATTGGAAAGAGTTATGAAGGGTGGAGTCATCAGCATAGGAGTGGATAGGTGATGAAGTAACAGAGAGAAGGACATTAATGAAAAGTAGGAAAAGTATTGGGGATAGGACAGATCCTTGAGGAACACCACTATTAATAGATTTAAAGGAAGAACGGTGGCCGTCTACAACTGCTGCTATAGTACGACCGGAAAGGAAATTAGAGAGAAGGTCACAGAGAGAAGTTTAGAAATCAATGATTTGTGCCAGACTCTATCGAAAGCTTTCGATATGTCTAACGCGACAGCAAAAGATTCACCAAAATGTCGAAGGTCGGAGGACTAAGAATCAGATAGAAGGGAAAGGAGATCACCAGTAGTGCGTTTCTTACGAAAACCATACTGGCGATCAGAGATAAGATTAGAAGAATTGAGATGTTTCCAAATCTTCCTGTTAAGGATAGATTTGAAAACTTTAGAGAGAACGGAGGTTAGAGGGTTGGGTCCCCCTTTTTCGGCACAGGCTGAATGAGCTCACATTTCCAGTAAGAAGGAAAGGTTGAAGTAGAAAGACAAAGACAAAAAAGTTTACCAAGGCAGGGTGGAAGCTCAGAAGCACAAGTTTTGAGAACCACAGGAGGGATACCATCAGGACCGTACGCCTTCTTAGTGTTAAGCTCAGAGAGAGCAGAAATAACGTCTTTAGAAGAAATTATGATTTTAGGCATAAATGAGTTTGAGGGGGTTGAAGGAGTAGGAACAGATCCGGAATCGTCTAAGGTTGAATTAGAAGCAAAGGTTTGAGTGAAGAGTTCAACTTTAAATTAAGGCAAAATGGCAGTTGTACCGTCAGAAGATACTAAGGGAGGGAAAGAGGAAGAAGCAAAGTTAGAGTTGACATTTTTGACAGAATGCCAGAAAGGGCGTGAGGAAGTAGAACCAGAAAGATTGTTGCATTTTAAACGGAGAAAGGAGTTTTTAGAGTTACTGAGAAAAGATTTTGCACAATTCCGGGATGAAATAAAAGTTGCATGAGTTTCTGGAGTATGAAGACGACGGTAGTCCCTGAAGAAAGCACGAGAACAAGCAGAGTTAAACCATGGTTTATTAGGTTTAGTGGAAGGGAAAGAATATGGAATGTACGCCTCACCAGGGAGAATCACTTCGGTTATGCTCTCTGCACACTCAGAGGGACCCCTCCCACGGAAACAGTAATCATTCCATGGAAAATCAGAGAAGTAAAACAGCAAGTCAGACCAGTTTGTGGCACCGAAATGCCAAAAACGACTCCGCGCAAAAGGCGGGGGCCGTTCTTGCGGAAGATTTGAAGAGACAAGATGTGTCAGATTTTATACTGTAGTAAACCAATAATCATGAGATTATCAGAAAGGAAAAAAGCAAAAAAATATTTTCTCTCCCTAACAACCTCCTGACTTAGCTTACTTCCAAATGAAGAAATGATTAATATAATTTTAATTTAAATGATACACTCATTTGCATTTAAAAGATGGTAGTGGACTGTATTTCGAATTTAAAATGAGAAATGCAAATGAGGAGAATTAACAACTCTAATTGCTAACTCTTAGCTTCATTTGGATCACATTCCACCTACTCCTTTGTTTCTTCAAATGAAACGACCCCTTTCGTCAGAAATTAAAGGAGTAGCCAAAGATTGGGTCTCTAAGTATTTTATATATTAAATAAATAATCTATTTAAAATAAAACTTTAGCCTTCCTACCCTCTCCTTTCGAACCAAACCATCTCAAAAGAATTGTGAAAACTATACTCTAAGATATTTAAGAATGGCTTGATCCGAAATTAAATGAAGAGACACACCTTCAGAACTGAAGGAAGTGAGAGGATAAAAGGGAGAATAATTTTCATGTTTATTTTTATTATAAAGAAAGTAAGAGGAGTCTGTATTGAATATAATGAATAAAATATAATTCAAATGTTGTTGACTTTACTTTAATATGATTTTGTTATCATATGAGATGTTAATTATATACAAAAAAAAATGAATAAAATAAAATAATATATAACTTATATCTAATTAATGAAAAATAATATACAAAATATTTGTTAAAGAGTCAAAAAAAAAAAAATAAATAAAAAAAAACTAATTACAATTAATATTTAGTAGTAAGTAATATTCCGTCAACTTAATAAATAACTAAGTTCGATAAATCAATCATCACCCTTAAATAAATTGAGTTAAGATTAATGAATTTGCCTCGTTGCTTTTCGAGCAAACTCTTAAAATATTTGATATATTATATAGTTCCAGTTCTTCACTTGTTCTGGTGAAGATTTTCAACGAGTTAGGTTATTTGTACCATAAATATAATATAAAATGTAATCTAACACTTTAAATGTTTATATGAGTCTAAAACAAAAAATGAAAAAACCTAACAGTGTAGCATGGTGTTGTTGGCAAAATTGTGAATGTTATTTTTGAACACCAAAGAAGGTGTTTAAGTTTCACCGAAAGAAGTAAGAGATTATACAGGACTTGAAATAACCGGAATTCCCTAACTACTGACGAATACCTCACATCTGAAAATAAATGAAAGTGATGACTCTAGAAGATAATTTGGATGATTGTTTTTTAACGTGGGAAGTTACAGAATTTAAGACAGAACTCAATATTCTACAACTTCGCGTAAAAAATCAACCAAAATAAGGAAAAACTAAGTTAAAACTCTAATAGAATTTTCGTCTTAGTACTCACCAGAGAAGAGAAGATCTAACAAGCTTCTCTTCCCTTAAAGCTAGAAAATTCTAGAAAAGTAATGACTTCGGAATTGAATTGTCAGAAAAAAATACGGTACTTTCTTTTCATTTTTACTTACCTAAATAGGTGCGGCGTACCGAAAAAACCTAACTAAGAATTAAACCAAATCGAGCAAAGTTATAAAATATTTCCATCTGGTTATTTATAAAAAAAAAGTATAACCAGACCCTGGCTTATAGCCTCCTCTGATTGGAATCAGAGTTTTAAACCTAACTGGGAATTGCAATAGTTTAAAACAATTATGCAAAAAATGTAAAAAATTAATAATTTAACCTGCAAATCAAAATTTAAATAAAGGAACTTAATAAACGCTTTAAATTGAAACAAGGGAGAAAAAACTACAGTTCCTTAAAATTTGCAGGTTAAAAATTCTAACACCTTCTTATAAGAAAGAGTGTACTAGAATGGCGGAGTATGCTAATTCTTTTCTATTTATACTCCGCCAGACGACGGAAAAGTAATTCTGTTTCTTAAATAAAAAACAAGAAAATCTTTTAACAGGAGAAGTGTGTTTTCTTCTAATTTTTAATTTAACCAAATAACCACAAGCTGCGATGTAAAGGCTTCAATTACCCTTAAAATGACAGTTTTCTTTAATTCTTCCCATTTTCTAAACATTCCTAAGTCACCTTTCATTAACAGAGGTGTTTTACTACAAATTACTCTAAATTTGATGCTAAAGATCACCAGACTAAAGCAAAAAAATAAATTTGCAAACTTTAAAACTGTTAAACAGTTACGTATGCTTAATAAAATTAAAATGTAATTTTGTTTGTTTTAAAAATATTCTCTTTGTTGAATATAAAGCTTATAACTTATTTAAGAGCTTAACGTAAAGATATTACAAACACAATAAATTTCGGCCATATTGCAAACCGAATTTGCCAACCTTAAAGAGTAAATTAAAAATGTAAATTTCATTTCTATGACTAACTTCTTTCATTAGTCATATGAAAAAATATAAATAAAATTTAGTTCGTATATTTGAATACAAATACAATCATTACAATAGTAATATCTTCATATTTTATCTCGTTGAAATATTTTGGAGGTAAAAATTTGGAACGTGTGGTAACTCTGTCAACTGACAGACCTTCCATGAGTTCCGGACTCTAGCTATCGTTAGAAAACTAATTCCGTCTATTTTAAATTTTGAATTATTACTTTTAATTTTAAAGTAATATATTATTAAATTGTTATTTATATTTAATAACTTTTAATAGAAGAATGAAAGATAATGGCTTTCTTTATCAAAATATATAAAGATTTTTAATAAAAGGAAATTGACAACTCAAAAGTACAGTTATGTGAGTCTGTGGGATGCAAGGAGTACACATTTGACTAACATAAAAAATACGCACACATGTGAGTGTTTACATGCGCGTATAATTTTTAAAAGCAATATATACGGTATTACAAAACCACACTGAAATATCAAATTTATCAAGTTCTATCCTCATTTATATTCTTGGTAGTAAATATTTTAATATTATTTATTACACAAGACAAGATGCAGGGATAAGAAGTTGATCGGATGAACCCAGAGGAGGAAAGAGTTTAACAGTGTAAGGAGAAGGATAAGAAGTTAGGAAAAGATCAAGAATGTTGGGTTCATCACCAAGGCGATCAGAGATACGGGTAGGGAAATGCACAACTGCTCAAGGTTGTTGTGGAAAGAAAATTGGAAGGCGAGTTCATCAGCTGGATAGTGAGACCTAGATGAAAGCCATATAAATATATATATATATATATATATATATATATATATATATATATATATATATATATATATATATATATATATATATATATATATATATATATATATATATATATATATATATATATATATATATATATATATATATATATATATATATATATATATATATATATTTATATATATATATATATATATATATATATATATATATATATATATATATATATATATATATATATATATATATATATATATATATATATATATATATTATATATATATATATATATATATATATTATATATATATATATATATATATATATATATATATATATATATATATATATATATATATATATATATATATATATATATATATATATATATATATATATATATATATATATATATATAATATATATATATATATATATATATATATATATATATATATATATATATATATATATATATATATATATATATATTATAATTTATATATACCACTATGATAAACCGTGGAATCATTATTTATATTCATATAACTGCTAAAAGATGTTATAATCTCGAGGAATCGAACCCGGGCCCCAAAAGATGGAAGTCCGTTGTGTTGACCACTACTCCACTGATGGTTCAAAAGGATATAATCCAGAACTTCTACTGACATTTCTCGCGTAGTGAAAAGTCCCTTCAATATATCTCCGACCACAACTTGGGCGTAGCGTCAACATGGACCAGGTTCTATCCTGAGTATAAACCGACAGTGCAAATTTTATAATTTTTGATAACCACTATGATAAACCGTGGAATCATTATTTATATTCATATAACTGCTAAAAGATGTTATAATCTCGAGGAATCGAACCCGGGCCCAAAAGATGGAAGTCCGTTGTGTTGACCACTACTCCACTGATGGTTCAAAAGGATATAATCCAGAACTTCTACTGACATTTCTCGCCTAGTGAAAAGTCCCTTCAATATATCCCCGACCACAACTTGGGCGTAGCGTCAACATGGACCAGGTTCTATCCTGAGTATAAACCGACAGTGCAAATTTTATAATTTTTGATAACCACTATGATAAACCGTGGAATCATTATTTATATTCATATAACTGCTAAAAGATGTTATAATCTCGAGGAATCGAACCCGGGCCCAAAAGATGGAAGTCCGTTGTGTTGACCACTACTCCACTGATGGTTCAAAAGGATATAATCCAGAACTTCTACTGACATTTCTCGCCTAGTGAAAAGTCCCTTCAATATATCCCCGACCACAACTTGGGCGTAGCGTCAACATGGACCAGGTTCTATCCTGAGTATAAACCGACAGTGCAAATTTTATAATTTTTGATAACCACTATGATAAACCGTGGAATCATTATTTATATTCATATAACTGCTAAAAGATGTTATAATCTCGAGGAATCGAACCCGGGCCCCAAAAGATGGAAGTCCGTTGTGTTGACCACTACTCCACTGATGGTTCAAAAGGATATAATCCAGAACTTCTACTGACATTTCTCGCCTAGTGAAAAGTCCCTTCAATATATCCCTACCAAGTTGTGGTCGGGGATATATTGAAGGGACTTTTCACTAGGCGAGAAATGTCAGTAGAAGTTCTGGATTATATCCTTTTGAACCATCAGTGGAGTAGTGGTCAACACAACGGACTTCCATCTTTTGGGGCCCGGTTCGATTCCTCGAGATTATAACATCTTTTAGCAGTTATATGAATATAAATAATGATTCCACGGTTTATCATAGTGGTTATCAAAAAATTATAAAATTTGCACTGCGGTTTATACTCAGGATAGAACCTGGTCCATGTTGA
>SEYY01013765.1:0-15213 GCA_009176605.1 Armadillidium nasatum
GAAGCACAAGTTTTGAGAACCGCAGGAGGAATACCATCAGGACCATACGCCTTCTTAGTGTTAAGCTCAGAGAGAGCAGAAATGACATCTTTAGAAGAAATTAAAATGTTAGGCATAAATGAGTTGGAGGGGGTTGAATGAGGAGGAATAGCTCCGGAATCGTCTAAGGTAGAGTTAGAAACAAAAGTATGAGCGAAGAGTTCAGCTTTAGTAGAAGGTAAAACTGCAGAGGAGGGAAAGAGGAAGAAGCAAAGTTAGAGTTGACATTTTTTGCAAAATGCCAGAAAGGGCGAGAGGAAGAGGAGCCAGAAAGATTATTGCATTTGAGGCGGAGAAAAGAGTTTTTTGTATCTCGAAGAATAGATTTTGCACGATTCCGGGATGAAATATAAATTGCATGAGTTTCAGGAGCTTGAAGACGACGGTAATCTCTGAAGGCAGCATCCCTACAGCTGATAGCGCGAGAACAAGCAGAGTTAAACCAAGGTTTGTTAAGTTTAGTAGAAGGGAAAGAATATGGAATGTACGCCTCCATGCCAGAGAGAATCACCTCGGTTATACGCTCAGCACACTAAGAGGGACCCCTCCCACGAAAGCAGTAATCATTCCAAGGGAAATCAGAGAAATACAACCGCAAGTCAGACCAGTTAGCAGCACCAAAGTGCTACAAACGTCTCCTCGCCGAAGGCGGGGGCCGTTCTTGCGGAAGACTTGGAGACAGAAGATACGGAGATAAAAAAAAAAAGGGGGGGGGGGCTGTGAATCACTATGAGACTACTGATCTACAGAAATTTTACAGGAAACCAAAAAATGTGTATCTCACCCAATGATGAACGTGCTCCAAATTTAATGATGATACCATTAAGATCAAAAATTTTATTCCAAAAATAAACAATGCCCAAAAATGTAAAAAGCCGAAACATATTTAAAAACTCAGGTGAAATAAAATTAATTCTTCATAAACAAAAGTTTTAATTATAATATAGGTAAAAAATTCCATATTTTAATATATATATATATATATATATATATATATATATATATATATATATATATATATATATATATATATATATATATATATATATATATAATATATATTATATATAATATATATATATATATATATATATATATATATTCCATTACCGTTTACAATAAAATCTAGCTAAGGCCAGATAATAATAAATACTGATATCTAACCAGACCTAACCTAACACATTAAAACCAGTGCTTCTACAAGTACCAAAATAATAATAAAAAAAAAAAGTTGAATAATAAGTGATGGAGGAACTAAAAAATTGGACGCAATAAGGTTTAAACTGTATTTAACTTCGGTATCAAATATTTTAAAAAAATATATAAGAAATATATATATTATGAATAAATATATTTATAAAAAAATATTTTACAAAGAAAATTTCCATTTCTCTTAAGATATCCTGGGGGGTATAGCGAAGGGGTTTTTATCAGAAAAAATATTTAATTACAACAGAAAAAAATATTTAACAAACCTTTTTTTATAAAAATTTAAATTATTATTAATAGGATACATGCATGAAATGGAAAGATTATATTCTATGGGGGGCTCCGCTCCCCCTACCCACAATTGGTGATAAAATCAATTAATCGACATCTGGCAACAATAAATAATGATGTAGACTGTAGATGTAACAATCAAAATTAAACTGGATACAAGTATATTTACAAAAAAAAAAAAATAAATAAAAAAAAAAAAATTATACAACAAAAAAGAATATTTACTGTGTCAAATATAAAACCTCACCCCCTCAATTTTAAAATTTTGGTAACCAAACAACTTTTTAATGGTAAAGCAGGATAATATGTCAGAGCTGGCAAAATGAATGGCTCTGGCATATTTGATTCAAAGTTACAGAGAAAAACCGATATCAAAATATGCAACTTCTAAACCAAGAATGATAAGCTGAATGTTCATCACCAATTCATCACAGCTCTTCAATTTGCTTTTTTTTTTAAACTTATTTTAAAGCATTGTAATATAAAAATACCCCAAATATTTTTTAACTATTATGATATAAAACTGAACTAAAATTCCAATTATTTTCATAAAGGTTTCGAAAAAAATATACATATATATATTAGGAATATGGATAAAGTACATTTTAAAGTATAATTCACAACAGGAAAATTAAATTGGTGAGACAAACAAAAAAATTAAAAAGAGTACTCAATACATTAAGTTTAGTCAATACTGGAATATAGAACCAGCAAACAGTTCTTTAAATACTTAAAAATCCCTCCCCCCCACACACACACACACATCTAGATTGGTAATCAACTGAGCAAATAGGAAATGTTGCCAAATAGCCCCTCCCAAAAATTAACACCAACTCATACCGTAGGTACAGGGAATCAGACGTTGCAACCCTTCCAAAAAAATAATAATAATCTCAAACCAAAAAACTAAAAGGGTTAATAACAGTTGCCCTAAAAAGACTGACAAAAAAAAAAAAAAAAAAAAAAAAAAGAACTAACACCCAATCATACTAGAGATACGTACCAAACATTGATAACTTTGCAGAAATAATAATTAATCCTAAAAATCAATATTGTAAGAATTATTATATCAAACCTTTATTGAGAATGTATAACTACATATTATGCAACCACATCAAAACATGAAAGTCGTAAAAATTAAAGGTCCCAGTCAATTCTACAAGCCTGGTTTGATATCATCCATATTTTACAATCAAGAAAGTCAAAAAATATATTGTCAATATGAATGCTAATATCAGGTTATCAAATGCAATTAGATAAAAAGTAAGAAAAAATAAATAAATAAAATAAAATATAAAACAAACCTTTTTATAAAAATTTTATTGCTAATAATAGAATACATGCATGGAACTGGAAGAAAATTCTATGGGGGGCCCTCGAACCCCACCCATGATTGGTGATAAAATCAATAATAGATATCTTGCAACAATAACTCATTATTTTGCTTTTTTTTTTGCAGGGCAACAGAACCAACGGAAGCAGGAATGCAGATATGACAAAGAACTACATTAAATTAGGCATAAAAAACGGCATTATTATTTCTTTAATTTTAATATTTATATAAAAGAAAATATCTATCATGTATCTATCCGTTGCATAAAAAAAAATTAATCTGAATATAATATATTCATATTTTAATTGAAGTTTATCAATCCTATATAATAATAATATTCCAAATGAAACCAGTCTTATTTGAAACGGAGGGGAGGGGAGTGAAAGGGTGAAAATATTCCCCCAAAAGAAATACAGAATTTAACCACCTAAAATCTATGCTAAGTTATACCTTTCTGACTCAGAAGGTCTCAGGTCAAAACACCCTTGAAGTTGTGATTCAACTTCCCCCATGAATGTGCATCAATCTAATCTCAAAATACAAAATCTATTAATCTACCCCTCTATCTACCTTCAAATCAACCATATATTCCCCTAATCTACCGAACTTCTCCCACTAGTCTACAGAGTGCCCCCTGATCTAACAAACTTTCACTCAACCTATCTCCTTTCTACCCTTTCACAGATCTATCGATATTTTATTTTATTTTATTTTATCTTCCGATCCTATTTTGATAAACAGATGTATCGATTTTTATTTTTTACACTGAATCTTCTCAAAAGGTAGTTTTACTCCTGAATTTTCACAGCAGGTTATTTAAAACTAAATTCACTTCCATTTAAATTAAATTATGAGAATTTTTACCGGGTGAATAGAAGCATTATTTTTAACCCTAAGATACATCATTAACATATATATATATATATATATATATATATATATATATATATATATATATATATATATATATATATATATATATATATATATATATATATATATATATATATATATATATATATATATATATATATATATATATATATATATATACAAAGCAATTAAAAAGTCGTACCAGTATCACCATATTACGTCATCACTAATAATAATAATATAAAAGTTATCAACAATAACAACAAAAATCAAATATAAAATTCAACACCAGTAAACAAAATAATATATATATATATATATATATATATATATATATATATATATATATATATATATATATATATATATATATATATATATATATATATATATATATATATATATATATATATATATATATATATATATATGCAGGGATTGGACAAAAATACGAAAATCAGTATATGAATAAATTTATTTCTCAACATGATGTGGAACCACATTTCATATTTGTACCATCCTGAATCCTTCTTGGAATGGACAAATATAAGTCCTGGATTGTCCATAATGGTATATTATATTATTTCTCCTGTAAAACTAGACCGAGTTCCAGTAGATAGTAGAAACCATATTCTCTAATACTAACCATAGCTCTATGATAAGGTCTGGCGATTGAGTAAACATGGTCCTTCTAAATGCTTTCTTAATTCCTGGCAGTTACATTACCATGCCTGCATAATACCATATGACTACCTAAGCCATGAAGAAAACTCCTAAATGATCCGCTTGTGAGATGACAGTTCTGATCATAAGTCCCCCCGGGATAGTTTTCTCTGGAAGTGAACTCGGCTGGAGGTTGGAAACAGTAAGAAGGTCGATTCATTTTATCAAAGGACAATCTTACATTGGTCCGAAGCGTTACACCACTCTTTCTGGAACCAATGTCGTTTACAAGAGGTTTAACAAATACAGCATGCGCATGAATATTCAGCCTATGGAATTTCTTCCTCAGTGTTTTCTGTTAAAATTGGTTTGCAAGACTGGAATTTTACACAGAAGTAATTTTGTTTTCATTATCTGGTAACAATCACCCCCAATGCAAACCTGCTTATCACCAAATTTTGACATGCCCAAGCTGGTGATAATCAGATGAAGTTTTTCAGGAAGAACAATACACGCTCCTAATCTTGGATAAAAACCTCATGATAATAAAATAATATTGCCACTTTGCTCTCAGACACACCTGCTAGGAGGGCGCCAAAAATTCTTTGGAACTCTGTAAATTCGGACATACCTCACTTGTACCAGCACAGAATGTTAACTATAAAGCAACTGAAACTCCTGAAGATATTATAGGATATATCACACATGATCCTTGAGCACCCTCGGAAAGCTCTCTTCGATTTCAACTAGCAGATGTCTGTCATATTTAAGCATTCTTTCTTTCTCATATTTCCTTATTTTTGTCCAACCCATATATATATATATATATATATATATTATATATATATATATATATATATATATATATATATATATATATATATATATATATATATATATATATATATATATATATATAATATATATATATATATATATATATAATAATTATATTTTATTTTATTATATTATTATATTTTAATAATATTTCTTATAAAAATAACAATAATTATATTTATAATGTAATATTTACTAATATTTTTAATATATTATTATATATATATATATATATATATATATATATATATATATATATATATATATATATATATATATATATATATATATATATATATATATATATATAATACTATAATATCATGTGTACACACACGCTCACTTATGTGTGTGGGTGCATGTGCGCGAGTGTGACAAAGATCGCACATAACTTTTTTTTTTTCATAACTATTACCTTTACCTATAGAGATTTAAAAAATTATGGATAATGATGATAACACAATGTCGAGGTAAATTTCTCTCCCGCTGTATAACATAATAAGAGGTCTGACTCTTTTAATAGGACCTTATTTAAAAGCCATATAAAAAAATGTATATAAAACGGGTCTTCTCAAATTAAGTAGTCCGTGAGACTTCTAGTGTGCTTATTGGGAAGGGGGGTGGGGTGGAGGAGGAAGAAGGAGAGAGGAACTTGTTAAGATTAAAAAAAAAAAAAAAAAAAATAGGCGATCATCTTGGCACAACCCAGTTGGCAATAAGAATATCATTAGTGACGTCACTGATTTTAATAACAAAATAAATGGGGTTTATATCAAAACGTGAAAAGTGACAACCACAATCAACTTTCATGTATATATATATATATGCATATGTATGTATATAAGTGCCCTTAAAATGACACTATCCCACTGTGGCACGAGGCACGGTGTGTCACTTTTTAGTGATCACTCCACCAACACCTCCACCTCCTTTACTTCCAGGTAAGTGATTAGGGGCATCAGCAAATACATATTTCAAACGGAAGGCCTCAGCAACAATGACGCTCACTTCGTTGTCTCCCCAGGACCTCGTTGGCAAACTCTGGAGTAATAGCATAAGACTCTGAAATATAGTTTATTAATTATTATTATTATTACTTGCTTTAAAAAGACACTTCATCTATACGTAATATATTACAGATAATAAAATTTTTAAATTAAAAATTTAAATCCTGTTAGGTAGTAGGCGTGTTTTTCTTAATAAATAGAAGTTTGATTGTTTTATAAATTTCAGAAAGAATATTTTGTTAAACTATATTTTATAATCAAGGTCCTGATAGTTTTGATCATTAATTTATCAATGATGAATTTTTGTATCCTATGATATATTGGAAGTTATTTTGATTTTGAATATTTGTATACGTTAGAAGTTTTGATTTTGAATATTCGTATACATTGGATTTGAAAAATTGGAGGTAATCAAATGTTTTTTAAATAATAATACATTTACTGATTTATTACTTTAATATTTTACTTCATTGATTGTAAATTTAAGTTATACACTAATTCTATACCTTGATGGAAAATGAATTGTTAATTTTATATCCAATAGTTCTTGTAGATTAATCCTGCCAAAAGCTAAACCTGTGATCTTAAGAAATACAGATTCATAAGTCCTTGTCACATCACCAAGGTATGGTAATTAATTAAAGTGTTAATTTATATACATGCATATTAAAATATAGAATCAACAATAACTTTTAGGCTTCTATTTTGTGGTTCTGAAATCAATCAAATTGAATAAATCTATTAAGAAAAAGTGAAGCATTTGGCTCTGGTGGCATCTTAACAATTGTACCAACATAAAAGAGAGTATTAATACAATTATTGTCAGTCTCGTTAAGGAATTGATACCAACAGGTTGGTAGGAACAATCATTAATGGAAAATATAAATAAATACTTAAAAGAGAAATTACTTAATTCTTGGTAGGATTTTCTTGGGAGATGATTTTTGTAAAGAATAAACTGTAATATTTCATAATATTAAAAATTTTATTCATGAGTTTCATAAATAATTAATTTGGTTTCTGAATTGTGTTTTATTGCTCATAAGATGAGTGGTCCCTGAATTAAATCTTACTGTAAGAAAAGAAAATTAATGATAACTAAAAGCATAAGAATAAATAACTGATCATAAAAGTCTTTTAATCTTAGAAATGAGTGGATATGCTTATCCCAATAATCATCTTGAAGACAATAAGACTTTTAACACATATGCAAACTTACTTACTTTCTTCTATCTGGATCTCCTTCCTAAATTTATTTTCAGACTTTATATTCCCTTCTAATTCTTCTTACTAAATCGTCGACCTTTTCTATCAGGAACTGGTTTACTCCTCATACTTTTACTCACCCTCCCTTACATAGAAAAGTTTTATTGGCGCCCGAACAGTAGTAAAGGAGATAATGATGATTTGGGACTCGCTACTAATATTACTCATTCAATCGAATTGGAAACAAACAGATCTGTATGAGTTCATGTCCAAAGGTTTCAGCCCCCATTGTTGGAGGAGATTGAGAAAGAATGTGAGGCTTTGTTAGAGCATGATATCACATCAAACAACAAATACCCTTTTCAAGTTCTGGTCAGGAAACCCAACGGTTAATTCCGACTGTGTATTGACTATTGCAAAACTCAATGACTTCACCAAGACTGACTTATTTCCCCTTCCAAACATCATAGATATGATTTATAACATGTACGGACAGACGTACTTACGACCACAGACTTAGAGTTATTATCAAATACCCAGACAGTATTGAAAAGACTGCCTTTTCTACCCCATTGGCACAGTATGAACACTTCAAAATGCCTTTTGGGGTGAAAAATGGACCTGCGACTTTTCAAATGGGGGATGATGTTGGCATTGATCCAAGGTATGGTTTACCTTGACGATATATTAGGACAGACTTTTGAGGACCATACTCAGACATTGAACCAAGTATTAATAGTTTTAGAAATTAATGGATATAAACTTAAGCCTTCAAAAACAAAATAATGTCAACATGAGGTAGATTTCCTAGGGCATAAAATTTCAGATCAGGAAATAATGCCGCTCAAGAAAAATCTTTTCAGTGTTTTAAATTTTCCTGTACTTATCTCTATTACACAGTTACGTCAATTTCTAGGCATGGTTAATTTTTACAGGTGGCATACTCCAAATTGTTCATTAATAGCCAAACCCTTATCATAACAGACCAGCAGCAAACCAGTTGGACACCCAAGTGTCAGGTTGCATTCAAACAACTGAAAGCTGAATTAATTAGTCCACAACTTTTAGGTTTTCCTAATTACAGTCCAGAGGCTTCACCTCTGGAACTACATGTTGACGCATCAAATCTAGGTGCAGGTGCGTGCCTCTCGCAAAAGCAAAATAATATCCCCAGGCCAATAGCATATATTTCCACCACTTTTAATGGGGCACAAAGAAGGTATAGTACAATTGATAAGGAGTTGGCGGCATTGAGGTGGGCGGTGAAAATCTTTAAAGGCTTTCTTACGTGGAATTAAATTTATAATATACACTGATCATATGCCCCTTGTATACTTGCAAAATATGAGTCTGGTGGATGGTAGATTGGCCCGTACCATGGAAGAATTAAATGAATTTGAATTTGAAATTAGACATATTACTGGTAAAAACAATATTATCGCTGATGCGCTTTCCCGATCACCAAGTTTGAATGTTTTGGAAAACTGTTCATCAGAAAGGTATTAATAACAATAACAATTACATCCCTAAGGGATTTGAATTAATTGAAATACCAGGTGGAGGTGACGCACTATTTAAATGTTTCTCATTTTATTTATATGGATTCATTACAAATTACCACGAAATACGAACTTTGGTGGTAGATGACTTATTAAAAAATTTATGTAAGTATAAGTTGCATGATAAGAATATCCGAAAAAAATTGCGATTGATGAGATTGGCAGGACAGGTACCTATCCCTGAAATAATAGAATCTTTTAGTCAACTGTACAAAGTAAAGGTAGCAGTATATTTCAATGACAATAATCCCCTTGTTTATGGAAATCAGTTTTCGGGAAAGGTTTGCTCATTGCTTGTGTTTGGGTGGGATTCATTATAATTATTTGTCACCTGTTGTTAATGACCAGGGCCCGGGCACTAGCGTGAATAATGTAGTCAAAATTAATATAATTCATACGTATGATAATCAGGATAAAGTGATAGATTCAGAAATAAATGAAATAGACATTCTTGAAGATCAAAAGAATTGTAAAATCATAGTTTCTTTAATTCATGCTATAAATAACAACGTCCCCGTAAATAGTTGGCCTAAGAAAATTTCTATATTTAAAAGGCATAAAAATAATTTAGTTGTTAATAATAATATATTATATTATCAAACCATGAATAATAGGGTGTTGTTCGTCATTTCAATGGATTTTTTAATTACTATCACATTAAACTTACACACCAGTTGTGCTCATGTGGGCAGAAATAAATTATTAGCTTTAATCTATAAACAATTTTGGCATCCCAGAGTTAATCAGTTAGTTTCTGATATTGTTAAATGTTGCCCTATATGCCAAAAGTTAAAAACTTATTCCTCCAATATTACCCCGCCTATGATAAAAATTGTTGCCAAACATCCTTTTGATCTTCTTGCAATGGATTTGATTCAGTTTCCTGTTACTGCTACCGGAAATAAATATTGCATAGTATTAATAGACCATTTTTCGAAATGGGTGTTTGTCATGCCAATTAAAAATAAACAAAGTTGTACAGTTGCTACAGCATTTAAAAATCATATGTTACCTTTCTTACTTCGGGTACCGATTCGGTTACTCACCGACAATGGTGCTGAATTCATATCCTCCGAATTTACCTCAGTTTTGAATGAATTTAATATAACTCATGTTAAAACCTCACCCCTACATCCAGCTAGTAATGGAATATGTGAACGATTTAATCGTAGTCTAATACAAATGTTAAAAATATTAGTGAAAGAAAGACCCCTTGACTGGGACCACCATATTGCCTCTGCCGTATTAATATATAACAACACCCGACACAGTTCCCTAAACATGTCACCATCTGATTTTTTATTACACCAGGCACATACCTCCCATACTACAACTTTTCCACAATATTGGTGTGAAGGAAGTCTAAATTTCAGACCGTTTAAAATGGGTCAGAAGGTTGCTCGCAGGGTTTTCCATAAAGGTCATCAAACATTAAATAAATTCAAGGCCAGATGGGAGGGACCCTATAAGATCACTCATATTAACAAAAATGATCTTACCTATGTAATAACCCGTTTAAATGCCCCGGGTAATCACGAGGAAAGGATTCATTTTAGTCATCTCAGAAAGTGGGTTGATGTTCCCGCTTATTTATTCCGGAATGCTATATTTCGGAATTATTTTTTTAGTGATGAATTAGTATTGGATCGGGAGGTTGCTGAAGTGGAGTCAGTGGAAGACGTTAATGCTGTTGGAAACGATATTAGGGATAACACAAACCCATATCAAATAAAGGACCATATTAATGTTAGTTCAGGGGATGGGGGGGATTCGGAAGAACAGGATTTTTTTGGGTTTGAGAGATCTCCATTAAATATTAATGTATATAGTAAATTACCTAATCTTCTAGAGAAACTTAAAGACCTTAAAGAAACTGTAGGGCTTGTTGAAAATAGGGGTAGTGGAATTGAGGAGAAACGGATAATGCATGATAAGATGAACAAAAGTAGTAAAACTGTGGTATTCTCTGGGATAGAAACATTTTCTTTTTCAGGATTTTCTTCTAATGAATTACTTAGTAATACCTTAGATCTTAACCGAAATAGGTTTAGTACTCCTATTAGTAATATTATAACTCGTTCAAGTAATTCATCGAGTTCTTGATTCTATAATTGTCACTACCGCTCCCTCGGACCGTTATCACAAGAACTTATTGGAAAGTTATAATGACTTTTCTTTTTTAGACGATTATTATAACCCACTGCCTGTAGATAATGCTATAGTTCAATGGCATCCTGTAGACATACCTGGGGGTTCCTTTTTGGTTCACACTTTTCAGGACATTTTACCGGAAATGAATCAGCATAATAATTCTCAAAGTTCTCCTCTCTTTCAATCTAATGACTCTTGTTTTTCTGGTACTGAAGTGTTGGAGGAGATTCCACAATTTTCCGATTTACTCAGTGTAGATAATCAAATAATTACTTATGACAGCAATGAATCTAGTCAGTCGAATGGCTCGGTTGAGGGAGAGTTCATTGAGGATGAATTGGAAAAGACTTGTATGAGTTGGGAAAATACCAATAACATAATAAAAAATAAGAATGCAAGTAATGTAGACAATCGACGTCCGCATACTCGATCACGGGGGCCTGTTAAGGATTTGCCACATGTATTAACCAAGGCAATATAGATTACCATTAGCTAGGTATATAAAATAATTGGTTCATTAATGAAAGTCAATTAATTGAAAAAATTGTAGATTTCAGACACCATGGCTTTGCTCGTTATTGGCGACAGTGAAGTTGATATGTTTGAGAGACATCATGATTTATTACGAGAAGAATGGAACGTGGATGTTCGAGCAAGTTGTAGATCTGGTAGAACATTATTGACATGTGAAGACGTTTTACACCAATGGATGACGGAAGATACCCGAGTTGTGCTCATTTGGGCCTTGACGTGCATGGCTTGGGAAATGAGGCCATTACATTCTCAAAGGCCTTATACTAGAATAGTAGAACCAAAACTGGATATGGATTTGTCAGTAGTGGGCCCAATCATGACGAATTTAGTTAATATCGCTAAGAGGGTCAACTTCAAACTGTCAAGTTTTTTTAGTAATTCCAACTATAAAGGACTTATATACTTTTAATCAAAAGAAAATAATTAGGAAACATGGCATGGTGGATAAAGACATGTTGTTAAATCATCCGTATTTAAATCCACATGCCATGAGAAATCACAGTATAAAAGTATATGAACAATTTGGGAAGATTGCTACTGATGAATTTTCTTGGCCTCATAAAAAATTCTTGAAGGCTAATCATGCCATTAATAGGTATTACAGTATGACTGGAAACAGACGTTCTGAGAATTATGTTCCTCTACACACCAGATACTTAAGGAAAGAAACAGAAATCCTTGGACTCCAAGAAATTATGACTGATGGTTTGCATGGTAATCGAGAATTCTTAAAGTGGTTCATTAAAGGCCACGATGCATTAATTCGAGGGGCATTGCAAATTGTCCCAAATCCCGGGGTTTCATTAGAAAGAACCCAAGACATTTATATCCCTCGGGAAAGGGAAGAAGATCAAATAGATAATAGACCGGAAGAAATTCCAATTGTAATCACGAATCCATCCAGAACATCAATTGATCCGGGATACTACATAAACCATGAGGTTCAACCACAAGAAGGAATATCAGGTCAAATAAATCCAAACCTGGTAGCTTCCTTGGCTGAACGAAGGGTTTATGTCATCATGCAAAATGCTATTCGAGATATTGCCCCTCCAAACCCTTCAGTACAAGATTACCTTGACGCTATTAATAGCATGTCAACCATCCTGGAAGCGGAAAAAGCGAGACTTATTAATAATTATTATTATTAAATATTAATATTAATGTATTTACGAGTGTACAATAATAAAGTATCCTTTTTTTTTTCTTTTGGGGGAGATTATAGGCTTAATGGGGAGGAATGTAGGGGTTAGGTGATAGGTTGTTTTATTTTACTAGGTGTGTTTTATTTTACTTATTTTTCTTAATAAAAATATTTATTTGTTAATTTCAGAAAAGATTCTTTTGTTAACTTATACTCTTATACCTGTGGTATTATTGATGAAGTTTCTTTATAACCTGAAATTATATTGAAGGTTGTTGATTATTTATACCCATATTGGATTTAGAAACTGAAGATTAATCTTATCCTCAAAAACTTACCTGTGATATCCAGAAATACGGAATATAAGCCTTGTTACATCATCAAGGTATGGGCATAGTAATTGTATAAAGTATTGTTGTATTGAATGCATAAAAGAAGAAAAGCAATAATGGGAATGTTTTATTTTAGGCTTTTAACATTGGGATTTCATCAAGTTACCCAAAATCGTGAAACAGGGAAAGTGAAGTGATTGGCCCATAGATCATCTTGCAAATTTTACCAATAAATAGTATTAATACAGTTATTGGTCTGGTTAAAGAAATTAACAACAATAGGTTGGTAATGAATAATTCATTAATGAAATTGTAAATAGTAATTCTCGGTAGGACTGTGGAATAATCCATAATAATCCAAAAATTATTTATCTTATTATTTGTAAGTTCATTGTTTTTTCTAAGGTTTTGAGTAAATTCTATAACTATTAAATAATAATAATCTATAAGAATGTTAGTATTCATAAGCTTCATAAATGTTTTGATTTCGGAATTTTGTTTTATTGCTCGTAACATGAGTGGTCCCTGAAATTGAATCTTACCGTTAGAAACTATTGGATGTGTTGATCTCAATAATTATATATAAAAAGAAAAGAAATACAACCAATAAGACTTTTCAATAGTACTTGAGCTTATATTTACCTTCTATCTGGATCTCCTCCCTACAACTGTTTTCCAACTTGATAGTATATTTCTTTCTAATTCTTCTTCCTACATCATCGTCGATCTTTTCTATCAGATACCTGTTTACTCCTCATACTTTTCTCACCCTCCAAGATTTAAAAAATTAAAAACTCACCATTTAAGAATTTGAATTGTAGTTAATTTATTATTTTTCCATGGTTTACAAAAAATAGAAGAATATGAAGTGAAAACAAAAAATAAAGGCCATCTTAAAAAATGAAGCCCCGGACGCCATCCCTTTTCACGAATTAGCTTTACTTGGATAAAAAAAAAAAAAAAAAAAAAAAAAAAAAAAAAAAAAAAATAAAAAATATGCTAAAAGCAATAAACGTTGCTCACACAGAACCCTTACACACAATCACGCTCGGTGATGGAGACCTTACACTTAAAACGGACGCACGCACGCAAGTAGGAGTGTTGCACAAGATAGTAAGAGTCATGGAAGTACCCAAGGGTATCTAGAAGGTTCTTTAGAAGAATGACGACAGTTCTTTTTATAACTAGATAATATCACACCTCTCTAACATACAAAAGAAGAAAAGAATTTAATCTTGATGATCCATCTCGGTCACCTGTTCAAAAACATAAACTCTTTTAGAGCAGTCTCTTTGGAGATGCCCCCTTCTTTTGCGTGGTTAGAGGCATTTTCTACCAATAGAGCATGTTAAAGCAAATAATTAAATTTGTTCAATTTCTCCATGAGATTTAAGAAAACGAGTGAGAATTTGCCCTAGCAACAATAAGTCGGCGCCGGGGTGGCACGAGACGAATAAGTTGATGTTATAAATTTGTTGCATTTGCTCTTTCATATTTACTAGCACTCTGACTTCAGAAGTACCTCTCAACCGTCCTTTCACTAAGATAGCTATATATATATATATATATATATATATATATATATATATATATATATATATATATATATATATATATATATATATATATATATATATTATAATTTTTGAAAATTTTGAGAAAAATCGTATTCTGGAAATAATTCTTCCTTTATTTCAACTTCTGATTTGAATATTCATTTTACTTTTATTTTTAGAAGAAAAAAAATAATAAACACTATCAATAATTAGCAATCTGTGAAGAAATAACAATTTTAGTGATATTTTGAAATATTCTATATTTCATATTTAAATTATTTTTCATTAATATGTTGAATGCCATTCTTATAGGTATTTATCAATTTCAAAATGTCAATATAATTCTATATATATTTAAATATAAAAATTAAAAAGCTTCAGGAAGTAAAAAGAGAATAGAGATTAACAGGGATAAGGATAGATGTCTGGCCTTTTCAGAAAGCTCCAGTAGAGAAGGGATCAATATTTACTGACTAAAA
>SEYY01013766.1:7500-23281 GCA_009176605.1 Armadillidium nasatum
TGAGTAGAGAGATGGAGGAATTGAGTTTGTTGGCATTGAAAACGACCAATTATTCTCTGCCCAAATTGAAATACGAGATAGATCAGAGTTCAGTTGTCCCAAGGCTACCATCCTTGCAACTATTAACTGATGTTGGAAGGGGTGCCTTTCAAATTGAAATGAGAAATGAAAGGAGTGGATAATTTAATAGATGAAGTAACAGAAAGAAAGTAGTATAGGCAAGTTCATCAGCTGGATCATAAGAATTAAATGAAAGTCATTTGTCGCTGTGTACATTGAAATCACCTAAAATGATGATTTCGTAGAAAGGAGAACAAAAAAGAATGTGTTTTATTTTGAAGTTGAAATAGTCAAAGAATTTTGAATAGTCTGTAGAGTTAGGAGTTAAGTTGACAGAACAAATGAATTTAGTTGTAGAGTTGCAAGAAAGTTCCAGCCATAAAGTAAAGAATTCCGAAGACTCCAAATTAGAGACACGAGAACAGACATCATTGCGCACATAACATCCGCCTTTAGCTGAAAATTGAAGATAAAGAGAGTAGGAGGAAAAAGATTAGGGTTTAATATTAGAGCACTCAAACACCTGAGTTTAAGTTAAAAAAAGATATGAGATCTAGAAGAAAATTAGTGGACTTCGACAGAGCGAAATTTAGACAAGGGACCGGGAATGTTGCAAAAGTTAATGAAAAAAGGAGACCGTGCACAAGGACAAGTCGGCATAGAGGTCTTGGTTGTACCAAACATCACCGGAGGCCACTAACCCCCAAGTGGTGATGTGGGAAGGAGTAGAAGAGTGGCATTCTTCGGATACCGCCCCTTCAATAATCTACGTGGCAGCTTTATGTTTCACCTTTTTAATGTTTTTAAAAAAAAAAAAGGTAATGTACGAGTAAATGCTGGTAAATTTGTGGGAACATGTGAAAGTGGGGGAGAGAGCATAGACACTCATATATATATATATATATATATATATATATATATATATATATATATATATATATATATATATATATATATATATATATATATATATATATATTATAGCAGCACTCAATCTCTCAAAAACAAAAAACAAACCAAAAACAGGTTTGAGAGCCACCAAGACCCAAGCTCGACTTCCACCAGATGAATCGTCAGATGAGTCTTCGACAATTCCCGATTCATTAGAACATCAGTCGGACAGAAAGAGATATGACCCCTACAACCGTAGAGGTGCTAATAGAATGTCTTATACGGTGGAAGAAAAAATGGAAATATTTTGGAGTGTCACATATAGCAGACACAAAGTATTCCCCAAAAAAGGCACAAGCCAAAGAACAAGAGACATGTTAAAGAAAAGAAACATCATAGACCAGGACAGACTGGACAAAATCCCAGATATGAGACTCTCAAGTATTGCTACCAATGTAAAAATGGGAAAGACAGTGATTAATAAAGACCAAATAGCACAAATTGAAAGAGAGGTGGATGAATATGTGAAAACCATGGACAATCCAGAAAATGAAGAGGAACCTCATCTAACAAAGAGATGGACTTGGACCTATGAAAAAAACGAATACTTAATGGAATGTTACTATGTTGGAGAACTGCTACCGGAAAAAGAAGATAAATCAGAGTTTTGGAAGTTTATAACCGAAAAGAAAGAAATAAGTGCCAATGATTATATGGAATATAAATTCAGAGAAAAATATAGCCATATAGACAGGAAAAGGATAATCAACCAAAAACAAGCCATTTTAAATTATAATAAAGACAGAAAGAAAGAAGGAAAAAAGAAAAGTAAGGCTACCCTACCAACAAATGAAGACTTAAAAATAATTAAAGAAAGAGCCAGAAATATAGTACAGAATGAGCTCCAACTTACAACGGAAATAATTAATGAAATAAAACGAATGACTAAAGAGTCATTATATCAGGGGAATAGAAATAAGTACGAAAAAGAACGCATAGAGAATAAAAGTAAAACAGAGAGAAATAGTAGAAAGCAGAATGATGAAAGATGTAAAGGAGAAAACCTCGAAGAATTAATGCATTGTGATGAAAGCAATCTGGTAGTGGAAGAGGACCAGATCGAAAATAAAGAGGAGATGGAGGAAAAAACGATAGAAGACAGAATATTTGAAGAACCAACAGATGTACTGAAGGACTTCTCAAACAATGATGGGTCAGTAAATGAAAACGACGATGTAATAGATGGATCTGTCAAATCTAAGTATCAGTAACCATGAAGAAGGTGAAAACGAAGAAAGAAATGATGAAATTGCTTATACAAGAGAACAAATTGATGAAATGCTGGAAAGAATTGCCCACTATAGAGAGGAAGATCTGATGATAGGATTGAACAAGAGACAAAAAATAAAAAAGATAAATAATTGGTGGAAGCTGAACAAAGAAATAGGACTGGCTAATAGGGCATTAGCCAGAATATTGCCTCTTGATTGTGACATCACAGAGTTAAATAGATTGTATTATGCAACAGGGAGAGCAATAGCAGATAGGATGGACACTGGTATAATTAAAGAGACAAAAAGAAAGTGAAAGACAAGGAAACCACCTTGGAAGTTCAGACTAGAAAAAGAAATATTAAAATTAAGAGGAGAAATACCAATATTAACAGCCTACCAAAAAAACGAATTATGATCGGAAATTACCAAAAGACAAGCACAGAATATGGTTAGAAGAGAAAGGGTAAATCAAGGTAACAAAATAATACATGCCATTGCGAGAAGAAAGCTAAATCTGGCAGCAAAAAGTAAAAGACTCAGAAGATATGAAAAGAATGAAAAAGAGAAAAGTCAAAATAGAATATTTAAACAAGATCCGGGAAGGTTGTATAGAGAATTTAGAGGGGATAACATTACAGTCAAAGAACCACCAAAAAAGGAAGAAGTGGAGCGATTCTGGAAAAATATTTATGAAAATAATATACCACATAATAACCAAGCGCGTTGGAAAAACGAAATTGTTAACAGCCAAATAATACACAACATAAATAGAATGAATATTACAGAAATAGATCAGAGGGAAGTGAGACAGGTAATAAGAAATTTTGGCAACTGGAAAACTCCAGGACCAGACAAAGTCCATAACATATGGATTAAGAAAATTACGATTCTTATACAACCGCTTACGAGATGCCTAAATAGATTGTTGGAAGGGGAAGAAGCCTTGCCAGAATGGCTAACAACTGGAGATACCATCCTGATCCCAAAATCAGATGAAACAAAAAATGCATCAAAATATAGACCAATAACATGCTTACCTACAATTTACAAAACATTGACTGCAATACTTTCAAATAGACTATATGAACATGTTGACACCAACAATATAATAAATGAAGAACAAAAAGGTTGCATAAGAAACACGTGTGGAACAAAAGATCAGTTATTAATTAATAAAATGGTACTTGAAACTAGTAGACAAAAACAAAAACACCTCAGAATGGTGACTATCAAAAAGCTTATTATAGCGTTCCTCACAGTTGGATAAAGGAAGTCTTGAATATATATAGGGTAAATCTTACTATTGTGGACTTCATAAGTAAAGGAATGGAGCAATGGAAAGTTAACTTAAGACTAAGGCATGAGAAGGGATGCATGGAAATAAAAAACATCAAAATAAAAAGAGACATCTTTCAAGGGGACTCTCTGTCACCATTATTGTTTATACTTGCTATTAATCCCTTAAGTAACCTTATTAAAAATTTAGAAAATGGATACAGAATTAATGATAGAAATGAAAAGAAAGCAAAAATAATATCCCACCTCTTCTATATGGACGACCTAAAATTGTATGCACCTAACAGAGAGGAAACCACCAGACAAATTGCAATAGTCAAACAGTTCTCAGATGATATAAATATGCAGTTTGGGTTGGATAAATGTGCCTTTATCACACTTAGGAAGGGTAGGAGAGTCGAATCTGAAAACATCATAATGGACCAAACAACTATAAGTCAGTTAAATCAGGAAAGCACGTACAAATACCTTGGGATTGAAGAATCAGAAAAAGTAGAGCATAAAAAAATGAAAGAAAGATTAAAAAAAGAATACCTAAAAAGAATAAAATTAATATTGAAATCAGAATTGAAGGCCAAAAACAAAATTGAAGCAATAAGAACATTTGCGGTACCTGTCATCTTATATAGTTGTGGGATTATTGATTGGTGTCAAGAAGACCTGAACCAACTGGACGTTTCAACTAGAAAAATGTTAAATGCACACAAAATGATTTACAAAGGACAAATATTGTCAAGAATATACACAGAACGAGGAGAGGGTGGAATGGGACTGATAGAATTAGACCAAGTATATAAGAAGGAAATTATAGGAATAGGAGAATATCTGGAAGGTGCAACAGGAAAGTTTATACAGTGGGTATGTTTGCACGAAATAAATAAACCAGACACTACATCAATTATAAAAAAGAGAGATTACTTGCATTCCCACCAACATAACAATCAATCAGGTCCAAGGATGGGAGGAAAAAATACTAAAGTTCAGAATGAAAATATCTAAAAGAAAGATATGGGCAAGAAAGAAAACAAAAACACTTGAATCAGTGGAAGAATCAAGCAATGGCAAAGAAATATAGAGAACTGTTGGAAGAAATATATATATATATAAAGAAAAATCAGTTGAAATATTTAGTAAAGGCGAACTGAATGCAGAGGATGAAAGGATGATAATGGCTGCCCAAGACCTAACACTAAGAACAAAGTGGTTCAGAAAACATATTGAGGGAGAAAACATCAGTGACAAATGTCGAGTTTGTGACCAAGACACAGAATCTGTCCCTCACATCCTAGCTGGATGTCAGACCTTATTAAACCGACATCTGTATACAGAAAGGCATAACACCATTTGCAAACTCATCCACTTTAAATTGTGCCAAAAATATAATATTAGAACGGAATCAACCAACTACTGGAAACATAATCCCCCAGAAATAGAGGAAAATGAAGAAGTCCTGTTATTGTATGACTGTACAATACCAACAGATGTACATGTCACCCACAATAGACCAGATATAATTGTCAAAGACAAGAGGGAACAAAGATGTTATATTATAGAGGTGGGAGTCCCTAATGACAACAACTTGGTAGCATATGAGAGGGAAAAAGAAATTAAATATCAACGGCTAAAAAATGAAATAAGAAGAATGTGGGACATGAATGACATCATAGTGATCCCAATAGTAGTTGGAACATTGGGTGTAATAAAGAGAAGTCTGATAGAGCATCTCAAAAAACTACCTGTGGTTATTAACACCTTGGAGTTGAGCAAAATGGTAGTAAAGAAAAGTATTAGTATTTTGAGGCTTGTGTTGAGCTTTGGGTGATTAAAAAAAAAATGGAAGTGTCCTCATGATCAAGGTTTGATCAAGGGCATTAACTTTACCAACCCCTTACTAATGGGAGAAATTAAAAAATATATATATATATATATATATATATATATATATATATATATATATATATATATATATATATATATATATATATATATATATATATATATATTGTATGTGAAATTCAAGATTTGACTTATCAAAACATTTAAAGAAGTATAAAAGAAGCAGTTCCATTTACAGTATATAATATTGCAGATTTCGTTATTTTCACCAAAAAAACAAATTTTGATATATTATGTTCACACTTTAACTAATTATTTTTGACATCCAAACTTATTTTTATATGAATATATATGTATATATATATATATATATATATATATATATATATATATATATATATATATATAATATATATATATATATATATATATATATATATAAGTATATTTAAATATGAAAAGGCATATAAAAAAAAGTCCATAAATTTATTTTGTACCACTGGAGGAAGTTTTAGCAATTAGGTTAAAATTTATGTTTTTCATTTATTTATTTCAGTTCCTCCTTCAATAATTTAGAATTAAATATAGTAATGTAAAATGATATAAATTATTATTATGACGATAAAACTTTTATTTAAATATAATAAATCCATAAATAACTTCCACTGTTGTTATTGAGTTTAATTTCTATAAAGACGCTTTAATATTTTAACGAAAAAGATTTTCTTTTATTCACTACAACACCCTTTCTTATAGTTTTAAATTTAAGGTTAAGAATAATTTATTTACATTTATTATTTATTATATATTTTCTATTTGATAAAATGATTTCATTTTTATATTTACATCGACTTAATTAAATCATCCTATACGTTATTCTATTAACACGTTGACTGCCATAAAACGGTAGTGTCCAATTTTTGAAAACTTTTATCTTTTGACTGATTGAGTTGAAATTTTCAGTATAGATAGCTTTTTTCCCGACGAAAATAGTCCATTCCCAACGTTTTTATGAGTGATTAACAGTTTAGAAGTTATATGGGGTCAAAAGTTAAATAAAAATTGAATAGCGTGGTCAAACCACTGATCCACATGAGCTGAAAATTTAACTGAACAAAATTAGCCCAAATTTATAGATTTTGTAAAAAGCCATTTTCGATATCACGTCTAGAAAAAAAAGTTATAGGCACTCAAATTTTGTTTTGAAAAAAATCATACCCTTCCGGAGAAAAAAATTATTTAATCAAGATTTTTTTTTTTTTTTTTTTTTTTTTTTTTTTTTTTTTTTTTTTGCACATCACCACCACTCATCGTCTAAGCCCTGTTCAAGGAGGGGGTGTTAGAAGAATAAAAATAAAGTAAAAGAAAAAAAAAACCTGCAATTCTACCTGACGCAAATTTCTTAGGGTCACAGACTTGGGTTTTAGAGAAATTAAGATTAAATTTGGCAGGAAGCACAGAAGATGGTAGAGAATTCTACAAAACAGAGGTGGCAGGAAAGAATGAGGCGCCACAGTGAACAAGCCTGGAGTTGCCTATGTCCACGTAAAATTGATGCACAGACAATGCACCCCTTGTGCTACGAGGACTACGTAAAGGTGGAGGTCTCCGAGTGGATAGTTCCCTTGAGCATTTGCCGCTGTATTACCTATTGAAAAGAGATAAGGCTCCAACGTCAAGTCGCAAAGATAAAGAGTCAAGTGAATTAGAAAGACCGGAACAGTTTAAAAGTCTTTTAGCCTTTGACTCAACCCTATCCAAAAGACGCGTGAAACCTGAGCCATCCCAAATATGAGAACAGTACTCTATACAAATGCGGAGTAACTGCGAGGAAGAAAAAAATTCTCTTCTTTGAAGCCACCCTACCAACCACTGTGATGTGAGGTAGGATTCCAAACATTTTTTTTATGTGAAGTTCAAGTATGTTTATATTGTCAACAAGAGAGACGGGAGAACCCTGGAAAGAAATAAAGAGTTTGTAGGGGTCTTTGGGCAGGGGAAATATCTAGAAATTTAGTTCTTTGAGAACTGAATTTCACAAGATTGAGACGACCTTACTGGGAAATTCTTTTCAGATCTGCAAGAATGGAATCGTAAAGATGAAGACGAGAGGCAACTCTAGAAGCAAAGGAAGGAAAAGATTTGAAATGAGTAGAAGAATGAAGGATTGAGTCATCAGCATATGAATAGATAGGGTTAGACGAACAGTTGAGAATATCATTAATGAAGAAGACAAGGCAGAACCCTGAGGAAAACCACTTTTGACAGGAAAGAAAGAAAAAGTCGCTCCATCAGCAACAGCCGAAATGGAACGATTAGAAAGAAAGCTTGACATAAGTAAGCAAAGAGAAGGAGGAAACCCAAAGGAGGTGAGCTCGGAATGCGGTGACGCATGCCGTAACCGACTAAACGCCTTAGATATGTCAAGAGCCACCACACAAGTCTCCCCATAGTACTTAAGGGCAGAAGACCATAAATATGTGAGATAGGAAAGTATATCACCAGTAGACCTCGAACGTCGAAAGTCATACTGATGATCAGAAAGAAGGAAATAGGATTACAGATGATCTAAGAAGTGAGAGTTGAGAATGTTTCAAAGATCTTAGACAGAATCCAAGTGAGAGCTATAGGGCGATAATTAAAAGGATCAGAACAGCTACCTTTCTTCGGAATAGGTTGGACTAATTCGCACTTCCAGCACTGAAGGAAAGTACTAGTATTGAGGCATAGAGACAAAAGTTGAATGAGAGACGAAGCCAGTTCAGAAGCACACTCTATTAAAACTCGGTGAGGAATGCCATCCGGGCCTCTTGACTTCCTAACGTTCATTGACTTCAGAAGCCCATGCACCTGATCAAATATAATCACGGGTAAAGGCATGGGACATCTGAGAGGAGATGTGGGAGGAGGATTTCTGGAATCGTTCAGGGTTGAGTTAGAAGAGAATAGGAGGCCGAAGAGATTAGCCTTTTCAGGAAGAAAGGAAGATTTACAGAAATTGTTGGAGGAGTTTTTTGGCAAGAAGCCAGAAAGATTTATCAGTAGAAGAATTTAGGAGCTCAGCACAACTTCCTTTGGTGAAGGTCTGCTTTGTTCTTCGAAGAAAATCCCTGCAACGATTCCGATCTGAATGAAAATTAGCGAGAGTGATAGGAGAGGGATATTTTTTCCATTCTCGATACGCAATGTCTTTAGCCTGATTGGCAAGAGAACAAGTGCAATCGAACTATTGATTTTGAGGAGAATAAGATTTAGTTGAAGAAGGAATGAACCTGTTCATCCCATCAAAGATTACAGCCCCCACCTTATCGGCAGAGACCGAAGCGTCTTCAGAGACAAAGCAGTCCCTCCAGGGATAGTTAGTGTAGAAGCAACGCAAAGCCTCCCAGTCAGCCCGATCAAAGTGCCAGAAGATAAGTTTAGGGCAGGGTGGACCAGTTGGAGAGAAAATATGAAAATTAAGACAAATTAGATTGTGGTCGTAGTTACCAATAGGTACGAAGATAGCGTATTTATAGATAGAAGGACTAGTAGTGAAACATAAGTCAAGAGTGTTCAAGGATTGGTTGGGATGGTCTGGAATGTGTGTTGGTTCTCTAATCAGCTGCTACAGATCGTTGAGAATGCTGAATGATTCTGCCTCCTCTCCGCCTGAATCAGCATGAGAGGAACCCAAGTATTCAGTGTTGTATACATTGAAATTCCCTTAATAGAGGACCTCAGTATTTGGATGTGAAGATGTAACAGTCTCGTGAGAAGTAGTTAGGTACTCAAAGAAGGTGGAAAAATCTGTCCTATTGGGAGAACAGTAACAGAAGCACAAGATTATTGAAGTGGTAGGAAGAAAGATTTTAAGGCACAGAACATTGAAGTTAGGAGATTCAGGAGCCATAAGACGTGTTACCTGAGTGTTGGTGTAACGTAGGCACAAATTCCACCCTTAGAACGGAAATTATGAAATAAGTTATAGTTGGATATATTAAAAAAGTTAGAGGAGAAATTCTTAGATATCTGAGGCTCAGACAAGAGTAAAAGGTTAGGATGAGAGTTACAGAGGTGGTATTCCACAGAAGCTAAGTTAGAGCATAAACCACGGATATTGGTGAAGTGTATAAAGAACAAACGTCTGCGCACACCCACCATTCTGCACACACACACGATTAAGAGAAACAGACAGACAAACAAACAGACAAACAAGCAAACAGACAGACAAACAAACTGCCACACAAGCAAAGAGACAAACAAACGTACAAATAAAACAAAGTAAAACCTGAACAATACTTATGCTAAAAAAAAAAATTTTAACGTGAAAATTAACTTTAGAACTATATAACTATAAAACTGTTTCTTGTTAAAACATAAAATATTCACTAAAACTTATCTTAAATTCGATCCAATACTAGTTGTTATCGTAATAAATTTTATAACTGATGTTAGTTCATTTTTAAAACAGAACTAACAAATAAATAATAAATGCCATAGAAGAACAAATTTGAGATCCTCCAATAAGACACAAGCTTCTTAAGACGTAACAGGCATTCATCAGAGAAGGGAGCTTGAGCATGGAGAGAGAGGTAATGTTGCATCAGATAGAGCTAGGGAAAGGATTCCTGTCCTTTTACCTTAGCGAGTCGCATGAATATTTACATACTTTTAATTATCCATTATTATAAATTGTGAGATTACTTCAAAAAAAAAAAAGATAAGAGTACCGAGAGTCATCGTGCTTGTAATTAATAACTAACAAATATTAAAGAAAAATTAATCCTTTATTGTTGTTAAATCATTTGCATATTTGCAATTAGAATTAAGGGATTAAAATATAAAAAGAAATAAAACTGTTTGTGACGAATTGCCTCCTTGAAAAACTGCATTTTTTACGGAGCAAACTTGGAGAACAGAAGAGTGACGCTTGTAATATTGCAAATTGAATACCAGATTTTCTGATAAAGAATTATTAGATCGATTGAAAATAAAGAAAATTCTACATTCAAAAAACAGCAAGAACACCAGCGAAGAAGTTTGAAGAAGCATGGGAACTCGAGTAAAATTAAGCCTAACAAATAAAAAACAACAAAAACTAAAACAGCTGTCCAAGAAAGAATCTACCTACATCAGGGCATGAGAGGAAAGAAATCTCTGGTAGCATTTTTTGGACAAACTCCAACTCCAATTTACCATTCCCACACGAATTTCCCACGAAAGCCAAGGAAAAAGGATGCCGAGAGCAATAAAACCTGAAATAAAGACAGAAGAAAGAAAGAAAATAAAGAGAATGTTCTGTTTATTTTTTTTATTTTTTTTGCATAAGCTTGCCATTAGTGTAGCTCTGCTGCTATTTGTTCTGAATTGTTCAATGTACGATTTATGTAGGAAATAAATGAACATTGAACAAGATTCATTTATTCTCTAAATAAGTTCACTGCGATTTATATATTTCTTTTTTACAATTCAAGTACTAGCATGAGTCAAATGATAACACGGAAGGAGGCAGCAAGTCATGTTGTGTTTGGCCTCTCTCCGCAGGAATTGCCAACTATTGAACTTCCCACTCATCTCTATATTGCAAAACATTTTCTTTTCATGAAGGAGCATTGGTATACCAGTACTAAGAATGTCATTCACCAGTTAAGTGAGGCTCTTGTTGACCTGTGGATTCGAGCTGGGACTCCACCACAGCCACTTAAAAACGTTAAAACAAAGCTGATGAGACTGATGAATGAATGATCTAAAGCATCAAGCATGTTATTAGTATGGAGAAAAGTAAGCAGTTCCTGGACAGTTTAAATGAATTGTTTGACATTGCTGCATGTGAATGCAAGGATCTGATTACATGTAACTGTGCAAAAGAAATGAAAATACCAGCTCGAGAAAGGGACTTTTTAGTTGACTAAAGAACAGTACGCAGAATGCAAATTGGCAGAGTAGACAAAACTGTAACTGAAATGATGAACAGGCGTTCTTTAAGAAAGTTTCGGATGGAAGAAAGAGTAGCTGATGAAAAGAAAAGAAGATTCAGTTTCATCTCCTGATCATGAGGGGAGAGAAAGTATACCTAACGAGGATTTCGTTACTTTTGGTGTTTGCCGGAACACAACACAAATCCCTACCATTGCACTAAAGGCAGAGAGGTACGGAGTGTCCAACAGAACAGCAGCAGCTATAGGTACAGAGGCACTAGTTGACTATAATGCTGTCAGTGCTGATGACAAGATCAATGTTATAGATCCTAAGAAAATCTGGAGATCTCGAGATAAGCTAAGAAAAGGCCTGACGAAAACAACACAGGAAGAAGAATTGGGGGAATAGTTGCAGTGTTTTTTTGATGGCAGGAAAGACAGCACCCTGATCAAGGAAAAGAAAAATATTAAGTGGTACAGCAGTAAAAAGGTAGAACGATCACTATGTCGTGGTTGGTGAACATGGAACTGTCTACCTTCAACTCATTACTGTGTACAGAGGGATAGGTTAGGCTATTGCAGATGGGCTGCATGGAGCATTATCAGACATGGGAATTGTTTACAGTATCATTGCAGTTGGAGCTGACAGCACACCTGTCAACACTGGACCTAAAGGTGGAGCAATTCACCTCTTAGAGCAGATGCTAGATAGACCTCTGCAGTGATTCATATGCAGTCTGCACATGAATGAACTCCCTCTGCGCCATCTATGTAAAAAGCTCATAGATACCAGTGAAAGTTAAACTCAGTGGAAGGCACCTGTTGGCAAAGCTCTAATGAGACCCTTCCAATCGCAGTCTTCCAAAACATCTCAGAAGGTAACCCACTTGCTGCTGCTGACATAGACGACATTAGTAGAGATCAGGGATACCTCTACATAATTGTAACAGCTGTAAGAACTTGTGTTATTACTGAGGATCTACTGAATGAAAAACCATTGATTAATGTCATTTTCAAGGTGGATTACTACTGCCAGTATAATTTGTCGCCTCTAAATAGCAACAGCACAACCTACAGCAGAATTGCAGTCATTGGCGAAGTTTGCTGTGGTTTGTTATGCACCAACGTGGTTTCGAATAAAATGAAGACCCAGATGCATCACCTATATATATAAAGACAGCTGTCACCTGACATTGCCAGTATAACATTGCCTGTCATCAAAAGAAACGGTTACAGGACCCACCAAGAAAATGTCCTACTGGAAATATTAGCAGACGATGATGAAGGAAACAAAAAGGTTGTTATCGATACAATTAAGGCAATGAAGCAACAACCAGGTTCAAGTCAACATTATATCAGGGAATTTCGTCCATCGCACATCGCTGGTAGTTGTCAAACACTGAATGAATTATAGATCTGTGCAGGTTCGAATCATATATGACACGAAAACTGTCTGATGAAGAACTTAATAACTTTATGCAACATCCTTATCATATTACCATACTGTGTCATCACAGGTAGTGGAGAGATGTGTAAAACTGATGACTGAAGCATCTGGCATAATACATGGAGCTGATACAAGAGATGGATACATTCGTGCAGTATTAAATTCTAGACAATATATATCATTATGGGAATCAAAACAGACTTTTCTGCAACAACATTTGACTAAAAGCGATAGAACACTATGCTTCTAATTTTTGTAGTAAGTATTGTTTGAAAATTTATTGTAAATGACTATTAACATATTTCGTTTCATTAACCGATTTTCGTTAATTTTAAGATAAAAAAGGGAACACTTCCGGGACAGATAGGACATTCTCGATCACATTTTTAAAAAGAGCACGTGTGAGTGAACAAAACCTCAGAAGTGCATTTATAATTTCAAACATTTGCATCAGGAAGACACTAGCTAACAGACATACTCGAACAGTACGTCGTACCAAAAAAAAATTTTTTTTTTTTTTTTTTTTTTTTTTTATAGATCACTAAATATGAAATATATATATATATATATATATATATATATATATATATATATATATATATATATATATATATATATATATATATATATATATATATATATATATATATATATATATATATATATATATATATATATATATATATATATATATATAAATATAATATATATATATATATATAAATATATATATATATATATATATATATATATATATATATATATATATATATATATATATATATATATATATATATATATATATATATATATATATATATATATATATATATATATATATTATATATATATATATTATATATATTGGGGGAGGATGTAGCGCAGTCCGAAGCGATGAAAATACTCCTCACTGGGCATAACACGCGGTGTGATAGGATGGGCTAGACCATTCCGTTTCACTCCGTTGCGATTTGGTTAGTTCCTTTTCGCGTTTCACCTTCTCAGAGGGTCTGTAGTGTACCCTCGTCTCACATCGGAGTGTCTATGCTCCCACTTCTCCTTCCCTCGACTCCCTTCTCACTTTCCTACAAATTTACAACCGTTTACACGTACATTACCTTAAATACAACTACAATGGCGAAACATAAAACTGCCTCAGAGATGCTTCGAGGGGCGGCATCCAAAGAATGCCCTCATCCACTCCTTCCCCCATCACCACTTGGGAGTTGGTGGCCTCCGGTGATGGGGTTGGTGCCACCATGATCTCTATGCAGACTTGCCCTGGTGCACGATCTGCCTTTTCATTAACTTCTGCAACATTCGCGGTATCTTTACTAATTTCCACTTTGTCGAACACCACCTCTGTTCTTCTAGTCCTCATCTCTTATTCTTAACCGAAAGGTGCTTGAGTGCTCTGACAGCAAACCCTCCACTGTTTCTTCCTACTGTCTCTATCCTCAATTTTCAGAAAAAAGGCGGATGTTGCGCATACGTGCGCAACGATGTTGTTTGTTCTCGTGTCTCTAATTTGGAGTCTTCTGAATTCTCTTCTCTATGGCTTAGACTTTCTTGCAACTCTACAACTAAATTTATCTGTTCTGTCTACTTATCTCCTAACTATACTGACTATCCAAAATTCTTCGACTATCTTAACTCCAAAATAGAACACATTCTTTCTTCTTCTCCTTTCTCTGAAATCCTTATATTAGGTGATTTCAATGTTCATCATCACCAATGGCTTTCATCTAGTTCTCATGATCCAGCTGGTGAACTTGCCTATCAATTTTCTATCCAGAATAACCTTGAGCAGTTGGTGCAACTCCCTACTTGTATCCTTGACCGTCTTGGTGATGAACCCAACATACTTGATATTTTTCTAACTTATTATCCTTCTCCTTACACTGTTAAACTCTTTCCTTCTCTGGGTTCATCCGATCACCATCTTATCTCTGTATTTTGTCCTGTCTCTTCAAGTCTTCCGCAAGAACGGGCCCCGTCTTCGGCTAGGAGACGTTCGTGGCATTTCGGTGCCACTAACTGGTTTGACTCGCGGTTGTACTTTTCTGATTTTCCATGGAATGATTACTGTTTCCGTTGGAGGGATCCCTCAGAGTGTGCAGAGCGCATAACTGAGGTGATTCTCTCTGGCATGGAGGCGTACATTCCATATTCTTTTCCTTCCACTAAACTTAATAAAACTTATTTTAACTCTGATTGTTCTCGTGCTATCCGTCGCATGGATGCTGGCTTCAGGGAATACCGTCATCTTCAAACTCCAGAAACTCACGCAACTTATATTTCATCCCGGAACCGTGAAAAATCTATTCTTCGAGATACCAAAAACTCTTTTCTCCGTGGCAAAAGCAATAATCTTTCTGGCTCCTCTTCCTCTCGCCCCTTCACGAATTTTGCAAAAAATGTCAACTCTAACTTTGCTTATTCCTCTTTCCCTCCTCTAGTATCTTCTGACTGTTCAACTGCCGTTTTGCCTTCCTATAAAGCTGAACACTTCGCTCAAACTTTTGCTTCTAATTCAACGTTAGACGATTCCGGAGCTGTTCCTTCCCCTTCAACCCCCTCCAACTCATTTGTGCCTATAATTGTAATTTCTTCTAAAGACGTCATTTCTGCTCTCACTGAGCATAACACTAAGAAGGCGTACGGTCCTGATAGTATCCCTCCTGTGGTTCTCAAAACTTGTGCTTCTGAGCTTGCACCCTGGCTTGGTAAACTTTTTCGTCAATGTCTTTCTACTTCAACATTTCCTTCTTGCTGGAAACGTGCCCTCATTCAGCCTGTGCCAAAGAATGGCGACCCTCTCAACCCTCTAACTATCGTCCCATTTCTTTAACCTCCGTTCTTTCTAAAGTTTTCGAATCTATCCTTAATAGGAAGATTTGGAAACATCTCAATTCTTCTAATCTTATCTCTGATCGCCAGTATGGCTTTGGTAAGAAACGGTCTACTGGTGATCTTCTTTCCCTTCTCTCTGACTCTTGGTCCTCTGCTCTTCGGCATTTCGGTGAATCTTTTGCTGTTGCTCTGGACATATCGAAAGCTTTCGATAGAGTCTGGCA
>SEYY01013767.1:5000-28243 GCA_009176605.1 Armadillidium nasatum
TGGCCGTTTCCAATATCTGATTCTCAGCTTCGGGATATAGTTCAAGGAGGCCCTCAACAGAAGTTGTCAGGGATGAAAATTATCCCAAAGACGATGATCGGAGGCACTTCACTAACTTTCATTATATAAGAAAAATGAATAACGGTGAAGCTCAACATCGTCGATGGTTGGTTTATTCAAATTCTGGAGATAAAGTTTACTGCTCCCCATGCAAACTATTTTCCAATTCGCAAACCCAACTGGTGCAAGGAGGGGGCTGTACTTGGAAACATCTACTTAGTATTTTGCAGAGACATGAGAATAATAAAGAACACATACAATGTGTGTTGAAATGGATAGTATTAGAGAAAGTTATAAAGCATGGAAAAACAATAAATCAGGAAAACGAAAGTCTCATTCGTGAATCTGAAAAAACATTGGCGCAATTTGTTTGAGAGACTAATTGATATAGTTAATTTCTTAGTCTCTCATAATCTGGCATTTGGAAGTCATGGAGAAACTCTCAAGACAGGCGACAGTGGCCGTGGGAACTCTGGTAACTTCATTGATCTATTTAAATTGTTATTTAAATATGATCCTACATTAAAGGGAACATATGAAGCGCATCAACGAAAACCAACTGAAACAACATTATTTAAGTTACAATATTCAGAATGAATTGATCACATTAATGTCAAAAACAGTTGTAGACGAAATAATTCGAAGGGTTAAAGAAACAAAATATTATGCTTTTTAATCGACTTCACTAGAGACGCTAGCCGTCTTGAACAAATGTCCTTTATTTTAAGATTTTTTAATGCAACAACAGGCACTACTGAAGAACACTTTATCGGATTTCTTGCTATTGCTGAAACAACTGCATAAATATTTAATTAACAGGATGCTGGAAGAGATACAAAAGAATAATTTAGACATTTAAAACTGTCGTGGCCAAGGATATGACAATAGTGCAAATATGGTAGACATAAATAGTGGAACTAAAACTCGAATATTAAATATTAACCCAAGGGCATTTTATTATTCCCTGCGGCTGTCATAGTTGGAATCTTCTGTTAGTAGATGAAGCTAATTCTTCTAATGCAACAAAAAATTTTTTTACCTTTATTCATAAAATTTATTTGCTCTTTTCAAGCTCTAGTAAACTCTGGGTATTAATAAACAAACTGAAGATCGCAATAAAGAAAGTGGCGATTAACCTATTATGTTCCTCGAAAGCCTGTACAAAATTGATTTTTTTTAATACAATGATTGACGCCACTGTAACCAATATGGATTCGAGATTTTTGTCTTTAGATTAAGGTGACCACATTTTTCTGACCAAAATTCGGGACGCTTCTGAACATTGCCCCCCCCCTCCAAATACACTGCCCGTAAGGGTTTTGAGGGATGCATAAAGGAAGAGGATTTTTAATATGAAAAAAAAATACGAATGTTGTTTTCGAAAACAAGTCATATGGTTTATTAGTTAAGGTGCTTCTGCTCCCATGCGCCGCTCCCTCTGGCTGTATGGCGGTGTGTCACTGCCTTCTTCTGCTGTCTGGCTGACTGGTTGAATAAATAATTTTTGCCAAATCTAAAAATCGGGACAAATGTCCGTCTCTAAAAAAATCGTGACACGGCTTAAAAAATCGGGACGGATGGTCACCTTACTTTAGATCAACATGTTAAAAATTTTGGCTTTCTATATGACTTAAGCAAATTAAGATCTATGCCAAAAGAAGATCTATTACCTAAGATAAAAGTATATAACACTCACCAAGATGAAATAAATAAAACAGATGGATATGTTACAAACGATGAGAACATTATCTGGTAAGGTGAAGCTTGAGAACATCAATATCAAAAAGGTGAATTAAAGGTACAATCACATAAATAAACGAGGATAGGATTTGTTTACATGCTTCACTCTAAAGTCCATATACTAGCCAATAATTATAAGCTGCCTAAAAATAAATAGATGGTATGGTGCAGCGTCTTCCATCTGTAACAACGACCGTCTCTGGATAAGCGGACTATAAATATATATATATATATATATATATATATATATATTATATATATATATATATATATATATATATATATATATATATATATATATATATATATATATATATATATATATTATAATATATATATATATATATATATATATATATATATATATATATATATATATATAATATATATATATATTATATTATATTAATATATATATATATATATATATATATATATATATATATATATATATATATATATATATATATAATATATATATATATATATTATATATATATATATATATATATATATAATATATATATGTATGTATGTATGTGTGTGTGTGTGTGTGTGTGTGTGTGTTAGTGAATTATATTCATTCATATTTCATTAATGCTTGTCTATATAATAATATAGCCATATATTTTAGTTCCTTCACCTATTTATCCCTTATATTTATATATATGTAAATTTGTCCATGGTCAGTTATTGTAAAGTAATAAGTGAAAAAGGTAAATATTTGTTGGCATTCGTGGTTAGATATTTCAAATTAATAATTGTTCAGTGTACTACTCCTTAAATTTGCAAGCATGAACAGAAGGCTGGGACTAATAAAGTTCTTTTATAGACCCTTTGTACCATCTCTTATCCCCTTACAAACTTAAAACAAAATATAATAATCTTTACAAAATATATATGATTGAAAGAATAGAAGCATGTTTTAACCGTAAATGTAATATATTAGCATTAACTATTTGCACATATCCTAAAAATTAAATCCGTAAAGATATAACAATATTAATTTATATTAAATATTAAATAAACGAGTTTATTAAAAAAAAAATTAATTAAAAAAAAAAAATAAAGACTATGATTAGCTAAGATTTCGTTTTCTGATTTATGAAACAATTTCGATTATGCATATTTAATTTGTTTACAACGAAAATATTGACTGCGTGGCACTTTTCTGAAAACAAGATAAAGTCCATGAAGACTTTTATTTTATTAATTAAAAAGATTCATTTGAGTGAATCCGAGTAATAATTTCAGGGTACTTTAGTCTGCAATGGAATGTGCCCCTTGACCTCCTATAGTACATAGCCCCTTTTTTCTCCTATCAAGGAAGTTATCAGAGAAATTTTTTTCTAAATTTTTACATAATTGTTACCAGGTGCTCTGCAGTAAAAACTATAAACCATTTACAATTGACGTATTGTAGAATTAAGTAGGCTAATGATAATTAAAAATTATTTATTGCAGATGATTTTGATAGACTTTATATGGCGTACCTAGGACAAAATCATTTGTACAATATAGAACAGACTTGTAAAGGTAGACTTATCTGATTTAGATGGTAAGAAGCAGAAGCAGAGCATATTCAGGAAATAGTATAGATCTATAGGTCTAGATGGTAACGATTGCTATCGTTATCTGCAAGTTAGTATTGTATTGTAGTTCTACATTAGACCAGAGTTTATAGACCCTTGGTAATAATGCAGTCAATTGACTCTACTTCAGGAAATGGAAAAACATTTTGGAAAAAGAATTCAAAGTCCGTCCCTGGAAGGTAAGCTGCACAGATTTTGGTATTTGGTAAATTTTTAGTTACCATATTGTAGGTAACTTAGGATTTGGAATGTAATTTAAACTATATACTGGGAATGTGTACCTATTTTACCACTGAAAAAAATTTGTTAGGAAGTTTTTTAGGATAATAGACTACTGGAATTTTATTTATATATATGTATATATATGTTTAAATTTATGAAAAATATTAAAATTATCTGAAAATATAGAAAAAAATAGACATGGGCCAATCGATACCGTCCTACTCAAAATAAATAATAAGGGTAATACTATTACATGTAACAAAGATTAGGTTTATCCTATCCCTAGTTATCTGTTCATTCATGCAAAGTAAGATAAAAATAAAACCAAGCCCCTACAAATATTTAATACTAACTAATTACACATGCAACATGTAATGAACCAATACTCACTATAAAACTGCCAGTTAGGCTTAGTCACAAGCTAGTCTAAAAATTGGTTTATACCCACCAATTTGGCTTAGTCAAGTTATATGATACCTAAACCATCCATATATCTATCTAACCCCCTCTTAATTGCTGTAAGAGGATCACAGTCAAGAATCTCCTGTGGTAAGCCATTCCAAAAATTAACAACCCTATCATATATTATGACCCTATTACTGAAAGAGTATTTTCTTAGATCAAGATGACATGACTTCTTTTTAATTTTCTTTTCTCTAGTATCTCCTCCATGTCCACTATAGTATTTTTCAAATGTCCACTATAAAATATTTTTCAATCTCTGTATTACTGTCAGATGCAAATATTTTATAAACTTGTATCATATCCCTTCTGAGAAATCTCCTTTCAACTGGATCACCCCTGTCTATACATTCAGTAATATATTCCATAAATTCTAGAAGGTTAGTCTGACATGATCTACCCTTTCTAAAACCATGCTGGGAGTTATGCAGTAATTTTTCCAAAACTTTTACAACCAGAGATGTTAAGCTAACTGGCCTATAGTTTCCTAAATCTTCTTTACAACCTTTCTTATAAATGGACATCACATATGCCATTTTCCAGTCCTCAGGTACCTCTCCAAAAGCAATGGATTGTTTAAAAATCAAATACAATGCCTTTGCAATACTGCTACTCCCCTCCTTTAGAATTCTACCATATATACCATCGGGACCCGCTGCCTTATTTGGGTCAATTTATTGTAGTAAAGATTTAATTTCATTTAACTCAATTTCCAATGCTGGACAGTATATCTAGTCTGTAATTTTGAATAATGATACTGACCTATTGATATGTTAGTAGACTGAAATATTGATTTTAATATCAAATTCAGGAATTATATTTGAATACATGGCAAAAAGCCTTTATTTTATGAGGGACTTTGCCCATAGAAACCCCAAACCCTGTGACTGGTAGAGAATTTATGATATATTGATATTTATAAAATATTAATTTTAACATTGATATATTATTTATTACTAACGATATATTATTAATTCCAATATTGAAATATTTGTCAAGAAAAATTTAAAATAGGGACTTACGTTCTCGGTAATACATCTGCTTTTTTATAGTAAAAATTTAAGATTTTTGGTATATTATACAAAAGTGGTTCTTATGCCTTGATTAGGTATTAGTTAATTCATTTATATATACTTTAATTTTTATAGCTTTATTTGAGTAGAAATAATAATTATTAATAAAAAATCGTTCATCTGAGATATTGCTCCAATATTATTATCAGTTATATTGATTTGCATAAAAGAGTAAAATTGCGCTAATTACAGGCTAAGTATGTAAGAGACTTCAGTAGTAAGATGTGAATATATGATGCATTTATTTCTTTAAATTCATATTGTGTATATATTGATAGGGGCTCTACCCATTATATCCCCCAAATATACAAGGGTTGGGAAATTCTCAGTATATATATCAATATTTATCAGTATTCAGTATTTATATATTCTAAACTTAGAAATTACTACACCCTTAAACAATAAGCGCAAATAGGATAATTTTTAAAAAAACGTATTTAAATATTTTATCTTACTTTTCACAAAGTAGAGCAAATTTCCTGTCTATATTTCTTGATGTAAGAGGAATATAATAAGAAAATAGAGACAGTTAGAAGCCACAAGGCCTTATCAGGACTGTCCCAGTCAAAAAATGCAAAAGTTGCTATTCACAGTGAGTGGCTTGTTCCACCCCCAACTTTTGCCTTGGAATTGAGCCAACAACATTATTATGCATGTAATTTGAAATTTATTAAGTCAAACTATAAACAAATGAGTCATCCAAACTTAACATTTAAAATCCCCAATACTCTCAACGATTATCTAAAATATTCACTAAAAATCTGAGTCAATCAAACTATACCTTGATCATCCATATATTGTTCACCTGAGATATTGCTCCGATATTATTATCTTTCAATATTAATAACAGGTATATTTTTTTTCATAAAAGTAAAATTGCTGCTAATTACAGGTTAAGTATATAAGAGTCTCCAGTCTTATATTATATTAAATTACTATCAATATCTTGTAGTAAACCATTCCATAAATTAATCACTCTGTTGCTGGAGAAATACTTTCCAGATGGCATGCCTTCTTTATCTTTTTGTTATATGGCTTTGGAGATCCAATTCCAGATGACTGGGATCTGTTTCATTAAAACTAACTCTACTAAATAATATACTAAATTCAGACTATATTAAAAATTAAGTTATAATTTTATTTGCAACAATAATTGAATAAGTTTTATAGGGCAATTGATATTTTGGCCATAATTGAAATTGAGGATTCAAAATGTAATTGAAAGTACTGTACTTTTACCTTTAAAAATAATGTTTGAAATGAAAATAAGTAAATGGTTATTGGGAAGATGTAAGGGTGTCGCTTGTAACTGTAAATTAATAATACAAAATAAATGTATTAGGCTTATAAAATAAAATATTTGGTGTTAAATAGGATGATTTATTTATTTCCAGGCGTATAGATTCAAATATTTTTCCCATAGTTTGATGAAAGTTTTTTCCAATGTTTAGACTTTCAAGATAACAGAGTATTGTGATGTCATGTATATATTTATTCATTAGATTAGATAAAGATAAATGGGTTAAGTGCTTATCTTCTTGGTTAGATTAGGTCAGTTTTGGTTTTGTAACATTACAGAAGTGTTTCTATTGGTTGGAGATATGTATGTTTCTTGACGGATTACATGTCAAAGAAGTTAGGCAACCCTCAAATAATTCACGTATCATCATGCACCTTATTTGCTGCTCCTGACTGAAAAGATTAGATTCCTCTAATATTTCTGTATACTAAAACGTATCTAATACAATGCTGAACATGAGCAATGCCATCTAACCTATGTCTTACTCTCGTAACTCTTAATCATTAATCCTTGATAATGTGATTTACATTTTTTGTTTCTAATTTATATATATATTTTTTTCTTATTATTTTTTAGTTTGAAAATGGTATATGGTGCCAAGCACCCTCCCATAAGACCTGTCTTCTCTCCTGGGTAAGCATATATATATATATATATATATATATATATATATATATATATATATATATATATATATATATATATATATATATATATATATATATATATATACTTATAAATTAATAGTTACAATATTTAAAATCTGATGAAAGACATTATTTGTCCTATGATTCGTAAGCATATGTTTATATATATATATATATATATATATATATATATATATATATATATATATATATATATATATATATATATATATATATATATATATATATATATATATATATATATATATATATATATTTCACCAGAGGGAGCCCTAGGAAAGAATCTTTTATTAACCGAAGGAGTGAAACCTCCCTCGACAGCTTTCAAGATTATCAAGCCTCTGTTAATGATGCCTGGGAATGTGGGGATGATGAATTTTCAGTGATTTCGGGTTTGTATTACAAAAAAAATTTAAAATATGAATTTAACATTGCTAATTAACATTAGTAATTTAAATCTAACATTACTAATTTAAATTTAACATTGCTAATTTAATTTTTAATTTATGTAATTTTTCAATCTGTATTTATTTAAGGAATAAATAACAAGTAGTGCAGCGTCTATTTTATGACAGTTTTTTTATTATTATTATTATTTCTGATCATTTTATTACAGTAAAAGTTTTAATTTTTGCGCTTTTTGTTTACTATATTCTCAAGTTCACTTCTTTTTAATAAGATTCTCCACTCATTCTTTTTAAGGAATTAATATAGTGTAGCCGTCTACTGTGGCTCAAACGGTAGAGATTGATTGACTCATGTGCTTGAAGGCACTGGTTCGATTCCACTTGGGAATCGTGGGTATGTACTACTAGAAAAGTTCCTCTCCTTGAATAGGAGAATGTCCGTGAGATGTGAACTTTGATATTAAAAAAAAAAATTTTTTTTGTTTTTCATTTAATAAATTGTTATATTAAATAAAATAGATTAATTTACTGGTAACTTAGATTTTGTTAACTAACTTTCGGGTTTTTAATTTCTTCCAGTTTTTGTATATACAAAATTTCTTCTACAAAAGATTATCATCTATCCCATTGTCATAAGATATTAATCTAGTATTAAGATATCTTTTTACCACCTGTGGAAATACCATATTTCTTATTCTACTCTAAAGAGTCGCCACTAATTAGTAGATTATTATGGTTCTCTTCCCAAATTTTTTCTTTACTGATTTAATGATCATACATTTAAAAAAAATTTATTTTATTTATTTATTTACTATATTTTTTTTTTTTTTATTTTTTTTTTTTTTTTTTTTTTTTTTTTTTTTTTTTTTTTTTTTTTTTTTTTAATAATAATTTATATATATTATATATATATATATATATATATATATATATATATATATATATATATATATATATATATATATATATATATATATATATATATATATATATATATATATATATATATATCCTCTGGTGGGCAAGGGCCAGAGGCCTACAATTGCCATCAGAGTTGGGAAAATACCTGAAATCTAGTCATTAATGATCGTCATGTACCCATACTTGGCGTTTAAAAGTGTGCAAGTCAAAGGAAGTTGGGAAAACAGATAAAGGGAGTGTGTTCCAGACTTACCAGTAGAGTTCATGTAAGAGTGAGCATAACTGGGGGTCAGAGAGTTGTACAGAGAAAGGATGAAACTGTGTAGAAAGGCGTGTAGCATGTTCCCTTCACAATGGAGGAGGAAGTATGCAGAGTGAGAGTTCAGGAGAGCAGTTCCCATTGTAATAGCGATAGTGGAGAAATAGTTGCGCCATAATTAGAGGGCAGAAAAAGATCGGAGAGTATTAGTAAGAGCAAAAGAGTTTAGAAGACTAAAATATCTAGACTCCACCTATTCAAGAAGTGCTGTATGTGTGGAACCACCCCAGATGTGTGAAGACGTACTCCATACAGGAGTGAACAACACCCCTATAAAGAACAAGCAACTGGGGTAGAGTGAAGAAATTCTGAAGGCACCTCAGAACACATAACCTCTTTGCTTATTTAGAAAGAGAAATACTGTTATCTTTCCAAGAAAGATCACGAGAAAAAGAAGCACCAAGAATATTAAGGAGAGATGAAGGTTTGAGTCTAGTGTTTTCAAAGAATATATCATAGTTGTGTGGAAGGTTGTGTCAAGTAGATGGAGAAATTAAGTTTTGGTGATATTGAAAACGACCGTGTTTTCTTTGCCCCAATTTGAAGTATGAGATAGATCAGAGGTCAGTTGCTCCAAGGCTATCTTCCTTGCATCTATTAACTGTTGTTGGAAGGGGCACCTTTCAAATTGAAAAGTAGTCCTCTAGCCTTTTCCCACCAGAGGTGAAATAAAATAAATATATATATATATATATATATATATATATATATATATATATATATATATATATATATATATATATATATATATATATATATATATATATATATATATATATATATATATATCTGTAATGTATATATATTTTTTTTCAGGCATACACCTTTAAAACTGCATTTTATATCTGAATACATGTGACTTAATTACGCTGGATTGTATCCCATTTTTTTTGCAGATGTCAAAATATCAAACCGTGTAGCCCAAACTACAGCCTTAAATGTGATTCACACACACCGCCTTCACCAAACCACCTCACCGAAAAGTTCAATGGAAAATGTAGAAAACACTGTCAGGGGAAGGAGCTCACCTTTGGAGTTGGATCCGAATTTGGCAACTAATACTTCAGGTTTGTTTCAAATAAAGAGATGAGAGGCTTTGGAATGCAGTAAGTTACTTTAGATATATTCTTTCTTCTTAAAAAAAACAAAAAAAACAACTGTGATTCAGTAAATTTTGTTTCTCGAAGGAGTATTAACTTAATTGACGGTGTGAATTATATAATATTTAAAGCCTATTTATAGTATATAATCATTTTAAATTCTATAGTTTAATTTTAAGGACATTAGAAAGATAAAAGTTTGGACGCTATATCTTCTTATCGAGATTGTCTCAGTCAAATATACTATAAATTACCAAAGGTTTTGGTCTGTTATATTTAAATTTCAAATTGTGCATCAAACCAATATTCAACCCAAGTCCCCAATTTGCATATTAAACAGGCAATAATTATTTAAATAATTGACAAAATATATATTCATATAAACTAATCGATTCCATTTAAAAGTTTTTAGCGAATTATTATCAATCACTTCCAGGAATATTAACCACCATATTGCGTAAGGTATACTTTCTCACATCTAGAAGTCATTTTTTTTTTATATTTTATGTGATAGACCCTTGTCAAACCTGTTCTGATGTAAATGAAGCAAACGTGTATCTTAGCATTGTCTAGAGATAAAAAATTTTATAAACCTCAATCATATTCATAGTTTTTATTTAATGCAGATCTACTCAGAGAATCTCTTTACTGCAAAAAATTATTCCCAATTCATTGTGATTTTTTAAGGTATCCACTTTGCAGAGCTATATATATATATATATATATATATATATATATATATATATATATATATATATATATATATATATATATATATATATATATATATATATATATATATATATATATATATATATATATATATATATATATATATATATATATATATATATATATATATATATATCATTTAGGTGGAAGCAAGAGACATGGACTTCTGTAGGTACATCTAGGGACTGACTGGGGTTGGAATTTTGTCAATGCGAGGGCTGGGGCCTGGGTTCTCACCAGGGTTGCTTAAAATTTGTAAAGAGGTTAAAAGCACTGAAATTTTAGGTTATAAAAATTAGTATTAATTACAAGGAAGGAGTAGAATAGTCAACAATCACTTAAATTGATGATTATATGCATTTTTCAGAAAAAAATGTCATAAAATTACAGATTTTGTATAATAAAAGTTTGAAAAAACTACAAAAAAATTTTTTTTTTTTTTTTTTTTCTGATTCACAATAGTTATTCAACAGGTTTAATTAGGTAAGACTCTAAGTTAAAATTTGAAAAACTGTAAGATATAAAGTTAATCAATATAACCTGTATTTATACATATCATTGTTATTTTATTGCTGTGTATCATTTAGCTATATTATTTTAAAATTTTGTTTATACTTTAAGTCACTGTGGGTAAAAGATCAGCTTCAGCAGTATGGGAGTACTTTACAATGTTTCAGGATAGGCTCGAAATAGCTAAATATAACGAGCCAAGAAATTAGAAGAGGACCTCCGGGTGCTCCAAGTAAAAATTTTCCAACCAAATCTTTTATGGGGCATCTAAAATCAAAACACAAAGATGAACATTCACTAGCAGAAGAGGAGTGGTCAAAAGAAACTGAAAAAGAAAAGAAAATGAAAAAACAAGAAAAATCTTAATTTTCTTATATTTGTTTGATTTAATTCACCATTAAAAAGTATAATTTTAAACCACGTTTTCTCTGAATATTAGCTGGGGCTGACTGGGGCTGGGACCGGGTCCCAGTCGGTCCATAAGTACATTGACATCTCAAGTAAAACAAAGAACCATTTTTTAAAACTAATATTTATATTGTATCATTTTAATGTCTGAATTTTAACTCCTACTTTAATTTAAGCAAGTATATAATGTATCATAAATGTAGTATTTTTTTTTTATATATATATATATATATATATATATATATATATATATATATATATATATATATATATATATATATATATATATATATATATATATATATATATATATATATATATATATTGAGATGTAGGCTTCTGTAGAACCACTTTTTATTAAAGACTTCTCATATTCAATATTGACATTACTTGATTACTTGTGCATCCTCCTCAATGGATGTGTCATACCAAAAAATTGGATAAATTCCTAATTAATATACCAGCTAGCTGTCATCCATTCACACACAAACAAGGTTATATTTTGCATAGGACATATATATACCATATACTACTATAATATATGGGTTGGACTAAGTTGCACAGTCCATATGATGAGATTTCCCATTGTTTCTATTGAAGTAATAAGAAAGGCTGGAATATTTTTTTAAACAAGTTTACAATGGTCGACTCTATCAGCCTCTTTGATACAGAAAGTATTGTTCAGCTTACTCTTGACCTTATACTTAAGGTCTTTGATTTGAAAGGTGGTTTATATAGCTATTTTCTTGTCAAATATAAGCCTTCATTCATTGTAGTAATTCATGGCTTACGACAACATAACAGTGTAAGAATTCAATAAACATGATCCTTTTATTATTAAGACACCCCTCTTTGAATAGGGCTTTGCCCGTGAGCGATGGTTAAAAAACTATTGAAATTAGAACATAAATCTTAAATAAGGTGAACCTAATTTTTTGCTGTTATTAAATTTTAATTCTTCTCGATATTGCTACCCTGTACCATCAACAGAACTTATTACCCTAACGTTTATATAAAAGGATTGTGACACCTAAGAGATCATCCCTCAGTTTTAAGCGTACCATTATTACAGTGGTAGCTATTAACCAGATAGTCATTCAGTCTTAGCCATAACTTAGTCTCTAGGAATCAAACTGTAACCAATATATTTTTTATAAAAATCTTTTCTTTTTCAAAATACAGTTGAAGTGAAATTTTCCTACACTGTAGGTATATTGCTCTTAGTAGTTGTAATGAAGTTTACTACCCTGTAGATATATTGCTTTTTGGTATCTATTTAGAAGATTATAGGACCTATATTTAGATATCACCCTTCAGATATCACCCAACACTTGAACAACAGTAGCGTTTTCTTAACTATTCATCCGTTAACTACCTTTGAAAATTAAAATCTTTTTGTAAGTATTTCATGACAGATTAAATTAAATTAGAATTGAACAAAATTGGTGATCAACTTTGCATATATTACATAATTTATTCTCTTTAGTTTTTAGTTGACTTCTAAATATATATATATATATATATATATATATATATATATATATATATATATATATATATATATATATATATATATATATATATATATATATATATATATATATATATATATATATATATATATATATTATATATATAAATAAATATCTAACGAGTGTGTATTAATTTAGCTTCATATTATTATTGTAAAATTACGCTTCTCCTCAAAAATAAAAATAAAAACCATTGTAAACAAATGTATTTACCAACCATATTGCATTTACATACAGATTATCGTATTTATTAAGATGTTTTATATTAGAGTTGATACACATTCACATTAATTTTCACTAGTTTATATCAGTACAACCTGAGAGTGAGAAAATTAAAATTTTAAAATTTATATTTTTGTAGGGGCTCCTCCATCTTCATCTTCGTCTGGTAAACCTTCTGGATATGATAGTAGGAAAGGATCGCTCTCGAACAATAGTAGTAGTAATTATCAAGGTATGAAATTGTAGTAATCTTTTATTTTTTATGTTTTAGATTCTCTAATTAACTTTGTAATATTTAACTTGTAGTTTACTTGCATTAAAAGTGTCTTAAATTTATTTCTATTGTTTCGTTATTTGTCTTTTAACAGTTTGTTTAAAGGATTTGCTAATAACCTTCCTTTTTTTACCTTCATAATTGAGTTTATAATTATTTACTTATTCAATAAAAAAATAAATAAAAAAATAATTGTACCTCTCAACTTTGAAATGTGTTGCCTAAATGTTAGAATGAATTGGGTATTAAACTTTGATGTATATAACCTTAGTCTCAAAATGAATTTGGGTTACTGTTCAGGAATGTGATTACCTCTCTCATAGGAACATAGGAAAATAGAGACAGTTAGAAGCCACAAGGGCCTATCGAGACTGTCCCAGTCCAAACAAATAACAAATAATAACAATAACTACTATACATGCACAAAAGACTAGGTCTATCCCATTCCCTAGTTATCAGTTCATTCATGCAAAGATAAAAGTAAAACTAAGCCCAATTATACATGCACTATTCAATGAACCATCACCCACTACAAAAAAAACTGCCCTTAGGCTTAGTCATAGGTTGATCTGTTGATCTAAAAATTCATATATACCCGCCAATTTGGCTTAGTCAAGTTATACTATAAAATACCTAAACCATCCATATATCTATCTAGTCCCCTTTTAAATTTGACAAGAGAATCACAGTCAACAATCTCTTGTGGCAAGTCATTCCAAAAATTAACAACTCTATTACTGAAAGAGTATTTTCTTAGATCGAGATGGCATGGCTTCTTTTTAATTTTCTTATCATGTCCTCTCCAAAAGCAATAGATCGCATAAAAATCAAAAACAGTGCCTTTGCAATACTGCTACTCCCCTCTTTTAGAATTCTACCATACACACCATCCTGACCCGCTGCCTTATTTGGGTCAATATGTTCTAATAAAGATGCAATTTCATTTAACTCAATTTGAAATGATGTACACCTGTTCATTACATGTATACTAGAGCTATTAGTCTCTAAACTGCTATCCAACCTTTCCTCAGTAAACACTGATGCAAAATAAGCATTGAAAATATTAACTAATTCCTTATCTGAACTTACTAAATTTCCATCAATTTTAATTGGGCCAATTTTCTTATCCTTGCTTTTAAATTTATAAAAGCTAAAAAACTTTTTCAGGTCTTTATTACTGTTCCTTGCCAAATTAATTTCTGCCATTCTCTTTGCTCTTCTTATTGACTGGTTAAGTTCATTCCTAATTCTCTTATAATGTTCCAAATCTTCCCCCCCTGCTCCTACCTTTGAATATTTTAAAACATCTTTTCTCCTATGATAAATGATCCTATTCTATTGAAAAAAATTTTTTTTTTGGTAATATTTGATTGTTAAATAATAGGTAGAGTAATAATTTCCTTAAAATGTTTCAGGTAATTTAGGTGACCAAAGGGATACGAATAGAGAAGATAGGTTTATAGAACTTATAAAAGCCAGCACAACTGATTTATCTGAGCTTCGAAATCTCTCGTGGTCTGGTGTTCCCCCAGGGTTAAGAGCAGACGTTTGGAAACTACTTAGTGTAAGTACTTCCAGGGTTAAGCTATTTTAAGTACCTACAACACAATAAAATTATGCTTCAATTTTTCTAATTCTCTTACTTATATCCTCTTCCTATCCTAAGTTTGTTTCTTCATATTTTGAGCTAAGCACCTTTTTATCACATACGCCCTTGTTATTTAACCTTAAATCACCTATAAGTTTAATAAACACTATTTTTTCTTCTATGCTAATAAGCCTTGTGTTGTTCAATACTCTTTGTTTTTAATTTTTAAAATCACTATATACTTACTATACTATAATGACCTTTTTTATTATTATTATTATTTATTTATTTATTTATTTATAAATTTTATATCTTCCTTTACTATTTCTGCTAGCACAGTTTAGTTGTCTGATTTGATATTGCTATTCTCCTAAATACAGTGATATAGAATTGCTAAACTTTATTTTTCATCACATTCCTTACTGATTTAGTGGTAGTTTTTCTACCTTTTTTTTCCCCCCCTTTTTTAGTTGGGGGGCATAATTATATAAAAAAGAAAGAAAAACCCCACCCAGGCTCGAACTTAATGCACATCTCTCAGGTGGACACTGACAGAATCCTTGAAGAGAGGAAGATTAAATGCAGGAGGAAAAATAGGTGATAGTAGAGAGTTCCATAGAACAGAGGTGCTACAACGAGCAAGCCTGGGTTTCCAGCATCCACACAAAATTCGTGCTTGAAAGCAGGGCACCCCATGTGCTACGAGGATGACCCAGTGGTGGAGGAGGAATGCAAGAGGCCAATTCACAAGAGCAACTGCCGTTGTAGTACCTTAGAAAAGAGATAGTGCTCCAATGTCTTGTTGTAGAGATAGAGGTCAAGAGAACTTGAAAGTAGAGGACAGTTTATTAATCTTTTAGCCTTACACTCAATCCTATCCAAAAGAGTGGAGAAACTGGAGCCTCCCCCAAATAAGACCCTTATATAATTGGAGTAACTGTTCAGAAGGAAAAAATTCTTGCAACCTGAATAGTATTCCCAGCTTCTTAGAGGCCGCCTAAGGAATCATTGTGATGTGTGGTTTCCAAGATAGTTTATTGTTTATCTTTAGACGGTTTCCAAGATAGTTTATTGTTACCTTTAGACCAAGAATGTTATTTACACGTGAGATGGGAGAGCCATCGAAGAAGATAGGAAAGTTAGGAGTTTTTGGAGAGGGAGATGTGGAGAACTTTGAGTTTTTAAAGTGTTGAATTTCACAAGGTTGCTGTGACCTCACTAGGATCTTCCATCCAGATCGGCAAAAATAGAATCGGAAGCTGAAGACGAGAAGCAACTCTTGAAGCAAAAGAGGAAGCAGATTTGAAATGAGTATAAGAATGGAGAGTTGAGTATATAATAGACAGTATCAGTTTTATATATTAACTTTTATTATATTAACTTCAGAGTTAGAAGTGCAGTTGAGAATATTGTTAATGAAAAGGTAAGAATAAAGTTGGAGATAGAACAGAACCCTGAAGAACACCACGATTGACAGGAAAGGTGGAAGAGATCACTCCATTTACAAGTACTGAAATAGAATGATCTGAAAGAAAACTAGATATGAGTAAGCAAAGAGGAGAAACCCAAAGGAAGGGAGCTTAGAGAGTATGGACGCATACCATACTCTGTCATTAGGCCTTGGATATGTCTAGCACCACCACACAAGACTCACCATAGTCTCTAAGGGCAGAAGACCATATAAATCAGTGAGGTGGAAAGTATGTCACCATTTGACCTCGAGAGTCGAAAGCCATACTGATGATCTGAGAGAAGGGAATGAGACTCCAGATGATCCAGAATACGAGAGTTGAGGGAGAGTGTCAAAAATTTTAGATAGAACACAAGTGAGAGCTATAGGACGATAGTAGATTGGGTCAGAGCGTCAACCTTTCTTCGAGGTTAACTGAACAATTATTTTTATTTCATTTAATTCCTTCATTTGTACTTCTTTCTTTTGTATTCTTATTTTTAAAAACAAAAGTTTGGTTAATTAAGCAATTAGGCCACATGAGTTTGTAAATTATGAATAAACTTTAATAGTAATCACTTCACTTCATCTTTCATTCCATACAACGTAATTTTGTCTAACTTTTATTATGTTCAAATCTAAAAAACCTTTTATCTCTTCCTGTATAGATTATCATAGCTAATTTTTTTCATTATATTTAGTCAACCAAGGTACATCTATCTTCATCTATATTTCTGTTATAAGAATTTATCTTTCTCCCTATGGTTTGTGAAAAATTTATATTGTGGCTGTAAATTAATATAAATTCTCTCCCAAGTTTTTGTAATTTATAAATTCACTCTCTTGTAAGTCCTTTAAATCTCAGCTTAAGTTCCTTAAAATGGCTATTAATTATAACTCGTTCTCCACAGACTTGATTTAAACCCTATATCAGGTTCCCCCCCCCCCCAACTTCAAATTTTTCAATGTTAAAATAGACATTGTATTTTTTAAAATTTTTTGTTTTTGTTTTAAATTATTCTTTAAAAAAATTTTTTTTTTTTTTTTTTTTGTAATTTTGGGAAGTCTTTTGCCCAGTTACATTCTAATTTTAATATTGTACAGAATTGTTTCCATATTTGTCCACAGAATTTTTCTTTTTCTTTTGTCCCTTATATGCTATTGTTCTTTTTTCCCTTCTTAAGTCAGTCTTATTTAGTTTCTCAGTCGGATTTGGTTCCTCACTGCACCTATTTTCGTACAATATTGCTTTCACTATTTTCTCATATTTTATCTTGCCCACAAGAAGCTTTATTCATTATTCAATATTACCGTACTGACATTCATTCCTCACTTAATCGTCATTTTCTCAACGTATATTTTTTAACACTATTCAGGTTTTCAAATTGATCAGAAAAGTTATTAAAATTTTTTCTTTTTTCTTGTTCCTCCATAAATGACTTATCTTTTCAGAATTTTCAGTTGTACTGTCTTAAATGCCTTGTCCAAATCTTTTAATAGGATTTTCCACAGTTAATTTCTTTAAATTGTCTTATGCCAAAACTTATGAATGTAATTTTTTTTCCTCCAAGTATGGCACTGAACCCCTCTTTCATTTCCTCCAAGTATGGCAGTCTTAATGGCACTGAATTCCTTTTTCATTTCTTCACATAGCGCACTTTTATCTGCAATAAACATGCATTTCATCTGCTGGACAATGACTCTGCTTATAATGAATTAAAATTGGGTGCAACTTCAATCGACTTACCTCTTTCTTTACACCTGTTTATTTTGTTTTTTATTTCAATTATATAATTAACTTTCAGTGGATTATAATTGGTTTTTGTAAAGTCGAACTCTATCTGGTGTTTTCTTGAAATGTCTACAGAACTTTTTATATATGCTAGTTGCCAATAATACACTTAAAAATTCAGAATGAACATTCCTTATATTTAAAGCTAACGAGTAGCAACTAATGTCTTACTTTTTCTTCCTTTATTATTTTTGTTCTTAATATTTTTCATAAAAATCTTCCTTGGTTGTATTTAGTCATTTCAAGCTAATTTTAATTGTTTACAATAATTTACACATATATCCTATTGCTAAAAGAGCATACTGAGTACTTTATTCTTGAAGATGAAAAAGAAAAGTATTTACATATGAAATTCATTAGCAAGATTCAGCTGTGTTAATATCATGTTCTTTATTTATTAATACTCCCCTTCCTTGCTACATCCGATGCTTCTTTATCTTTATTTATGAAATAGTCTATTGTCAGTCTTTCAGGTATTTAATTTTGTTAAACTTCTAAGGTAATTTTATATTATTACCTGTATTCATTTTTTATCTTAATTATGGTTTTCATCCTTCCAGGGTTACTTACCAGCTAATGCCGAAAGAAGAGAGGAGACCCTAAAAAGAAAGCGAGAAGAATATTGGAGTTTTGTCCGACAATACTTTAACACACGCATTGATGATCAACACCATGACACATATCGGCAAGTGAGTATCTCATTAATTTACTTCATTTATTATTATTGTTTTTTTGTTTTTTTGTTATATGAGAGCTTTGAAGTTTGGTGAAGAAAATGGTATCATTGGAATAGGGGAAAGGTTTTTTACAAAGGAAATTGTCATTAATTTAGAAAACATATAAATAAATACTTTGCATTGAATTAGAAACTTTGCCAGATACAAGTACCATTGCTGTTCATTAGGTAGAACTGATCAAACTCCCTCTTACTTTGCTGTTAGCTGTTCTCCATTTTGAATAATTTGGTTTCATAGTTGTCTCAAGCATCAAAATCAATATTTTATTTATCAAGCCTCTTTTTCCATTTAATTCTATTATAATTAAATGAAATGCTTGTGCTTTTAGAGATGCGAATAGGGAGTCAATCTTCTGACCTCTTGGTTTTGAGGCAATAGTGAATACAAACCAATTACATAAGCTAGAGCAAATGAGTTTAAGAGGAAAATATTTATAAAAAAAAAGCAGTTAAAGTGCATTAGGTTTTCTATGTCCTGTTACTTTTACTAGATTACTATTTATTGTGAATTTGGACATTTTTGAGCTTACATCATTCATACAGTAGTTCGTATTATTTACATCTTTGTAATCTAAGATTTTTTTTTTTTTTTTTTTTTTTTTTTTTTTTTTTTTTTTTTTTTTTTTTTTTTTTTAGATCCATATCGACATACCTAGAATGTCTCCTTTGGTGCCCTTGTTTCAGCAATCAATTGTGCAAGAAATGTTTGAGAGGGTCCTTTATATATGGGCGATTCGACATCCAGCATCTGGATATGTTCAGGGTATCAATGATCTCGTTACACCTTTTTTTATAGTTTTTATCTATGGTTTTGTACCACTTGGGCAAGACCTTGATACCTACGATATTAGTTTAATAAACGAAGAAGATCGGGCTATAGTAGAAGCTGATAGCTTTTGGTGTATGAATAGATTGTTGGATGGGATACAGGATAACTACACCTTCGCCCAGCCTGGAATACAGCATAAAGTTTGCCAGTTAAGGGAGCTTATTCATAGAATTGATGGTAAGTAGTAAAATCTTCTTGTTTTATTGGTTATATTTCATTGTTTCTTAATGATTTCGGAGTAAATGTTTGGGTATTCTTTTGGCCATCGTAAATTACTGACCACTCAGCTGTGTGTATCATGTCATTAAATGTTTAGCTTCTTACCATACTTTAAATGGTGTATGGTGTTACGGTAGAGTGATTCAGTCACCTTGTTAAAGATGTTGGTCTGATTCTGTCATGAGAATCCTAGGAATAAACCACCTAGAGAAGTACCCATCCTCGAACAGGGCAGTGAGATTTAATTTTCTCTTCAATTGAATCAAGTGACCAAATTTTATTTTTATTTTATTTACAGCAAACCTTCACAAACATTTAGAAAAACATGAAATTGATTATCTACAGTTCTCCTTTCGTTGGTTCAACAATCTTCCTGATGAGGGAAATTCCTCTTCGATGCACGATACGCTTATGGGACACTCTTCATGCCGAGCCTGATGGGTTCTCTCACTTCGTTCTTTATGTTTGCGCGGCATTCCTCACACATTTCTCAACGCAACTTATGCAGCAGAAGGACTTTCAGGTAGTAAATTTGACTTATGTTCTTCGTATTCGCATTTTGCATTTTACTTCAATGTAACATTGTCAACATCTTGGCCTTGGCCATATTTAATATTGGCTTTATGAAAGTATATATATATATATATATATATATATATATATATATATATATATATATATATATATATATATATATATATATATATATATATATATATATATATATATATATATATATATATATATAGGGATGGAGTAAGTATCAGTATCAGCTAATATTGGCAAAAGTTTATGGTATCGAATATGGGTATCGTTAAAAAATGACTGATACCAAAATTTTGCATGAAAAAAAAAAAAAAAAAATGATTATTCCTGTAGAAGTTGGGTGTTGTTATATATTACTATAGAAGAGGCAATTTGGTGGTCCCAGTTAAGAGGACTTTCTTTCAATTTTCAATTTCAATTTCAATATTTTATTCAGAGGTACAATTACAGATTATAACAGTGTTTCAGTAGGTCCTATTCTACTAGATACAATATTAGTAATTAGTTAGTTGTACATTACTCTGAAAAGGGGTTTCTAAGGGGAAACACATTGGTTTCCATTGAACCCCAAAGTTTAGTTGATAAATAGTACATCAGTATAATTTAATAACCATTAATATACAAATATGATGCATAAAATATAATTAGCAATAATAAATATAGTAATAGCAATAATAATAATAGTAATAAAAATACTAATAATATAAATTAATAAGTAATAATAGTAATAGTTATAATAGTAGCTCCTAATTGTAACAATAATGAAATTAATGACAAGAACAATAATAATAATAATAATAATAATAATAGTAATATAATAATTAAAAAAAATACTATCTCCATTAGTAATACTAGAAAATAGTACAGATTACTGTTAGTGTATGATGTCGTTAGAATTATAGGAATATCTACCACATATATAATAATAGTAATAATAAAAGCAAGAACAGCATTAATAATAACAATACTTATAAAAACAATAATAATAATAGGAAAAAAATAATAATAATAATAATAATTAATAAAGAATATGTGTTCCTTTATTTCAAGGATAAAAAATAGCTCAGTATAGTGATCACGAAGGTCGTTTTAAGGTTTATCTTTGCGGTTAGTCTCCATGTTTGGGTACTGAAATATTTCTTTCCTAAGACATAAAATTTAAAGTCGGTGGCAGATGTCAGAAGGAAAAAGTAAATAAAAAATAATTATTAACAGTGGTAAATAAATAATAATAAGTAACAATGAGTGAAAAGTATCAGTAATAATAATAATAATAATAATAATGAATATTTTAACATTTGCATTAAACTACGATTAAATCATTCACATATCCCATTACTAGCTGAGATGCAAAGGGTGATGGTCTTTAACATGAGTTATATTAAATTCATTCAAAACTGAGGTAAATTCGGAGGATATAAATTCAGCACCATTTTCGGTGAGTAACCGAATTGGTACTCTGAAGTAGGAAAGGTAACATATGGTTTTTAAATACTGTAGCAACTGTACAACTTTGTTTATTTTTAATTGGCATGACAAACACCCAAGTTTCGAAAAATGGTCTATTAATACTTATGCAATATTTATTTCCGGTAGCAGTAACAAGGAAACTGAATTAAATCCATTGTAAGAAGATCAAAAGGATGTTTGGCAACAATTTTTAATCATAGGCGGGGTAATATTGGAGGAATAAGGCTTTTTAACTTTTGGCATATAGGGCAACATTTAACAATATCAGAAACTAACTGATTAACTCTGGGATGCCAAAATTGTTTATAGAATTAAAGCTAATAATTTATTTCTGCCTACATGAGCACAACTGGTGTGCAAGTTCATTGTAATAGTAATTAAAAAGTCCATTGAAATAACGAACATACACCCTACTATTAGTGGTTTGATAATACAATATATCATTATTAATAACTAAATTGTTTTTATGCCTCTTAAATATAGAAATTTTCTTGGGGTAACTATTTATAGTAACATTGTTTATATTATGAAACAAAGAAACTATGATTTTACAACTTTTCTGATCCTCAAGAATATCATTTTCATTTATATGAGAATCTATTACTTTATCCTGATCATTATGAGCATGAATTATATTAATATTGACCACAGTATTCGTGATATGGTCTGAACTCTGGTCATTATCAACTGGCAAAAAATAATTATAATGTATGCCACACAACACATATCAATGAATAAACCTTTCCAGAGATTGATTTCCATAAACAAGGGGTTTATTGTCATTGAAATACACTGCTACTCTTACTTTATATTGTTGACTAAAAAATTCTATTATTTCAGGAATAGATACCTGTCCTTCCAATCTTATTAATCATAATTTTTTTGAATATTCTTATATTTATATAAATTTTTTATAATAGTTCATCTACCACCAAAGTTCTTATTTTGTGGTAATTCATAATGAACCCATATAGATAAAATGAGAAATAAAATAATGCATCACCATCACCTGGTATTTCAATTAATTCAAAACCCTGAGGGATGTAATTGTTATTAATACCTTCTGATGGA